>JAFMSR010001549.1:0-26828 GCA_022818135.1 Saxidomus purpurata
GTAAGTTGGTATTATAGAAACATAACGCAGTATTTTTTTCAATGATATTGCAAAAAGAAAGAAAGGATATCATTCTGACAACTCTTTTACTTGAACAAACAAATTCAATACAAAAGGAAGACATAATTATGTCAACATTGTTTTAGAGTGAATAGAAAATGGTCCTATCATTAAACTATCAATAAAATTATTTTACTATATCAGTAAATTCAAAGTGATCCTGGGACTTTAATTGTATCAAAAAAAAACAACCTGCTTAACACTTTGCACAGTAGCACCTCTCCTCCAATTAGAGGTACCAGAATCTTGCCTTAAATATTGCAAATTTAGTGATGATTGCATTACAAATTGTTTAGGTAACAGACCGGGCAAACCCTCAATGTGTCCAATTTTGGCATTCAAAGAGTAGTTACTGTAACTCTGGAGTGATCAAAGCGATTTTGCAGCAGTTATCAACAGATTTGGCCGAGCTGAGCTATTACGCTGACTATATACAAAGCATTAGATTTGTGAAGTTTTGTTGGCAGTTGCGAAAGTTAGAGAGCGATGCCACCAACCACAGATGACTCCATATCACAGTGGTCCAATGGGTGTATAAAATTAAATCAAATTAAGCTATAATATTATCCAGTTTCAGTCTCTAGATAAATTTGATGCATGTATAAACTCTTTGATAAATGGGCCATTATATGCTTCCTGGTCTATGCAGACATCAGTTTAGTTTATCACCAATAAACAGTGGACATAAAAGCAGGATAAGAATAATCAATTTATATGAAAGCAGTCATTTGTATGACATTACACTCAGCTAATGAATCATTAATACATGCAATTTTAGGCTGAAAACAAAATGCTAATGTATCTCAACTTCATCATTTTATGCAGTAAGCAATTAAACACTGAAGCATTAAACTCACAGGCTAACACTGAAAAACTGCTCCGCTCTCAAATCACCACAGACACAAGATATCATGTGCCGGCGCAATGTGACCACGTCTGTACAAAAATTCAGAATATTTCTGTGACAATGATGACCTGATGAAAATTGTATGTTTGATGAAAGTCTTTTTTTTTACTTGCCTGGGACTACTTAAACTATAATATTATGTGCCCCTAACAGCACCCAATTAGCCAATTCTGTTGAATGCCACTGTAACCTTGACCTTTGACCTGTTGTCCACAGTTATATCTACTTGCCATGGATGACCAACCTACCATGACTGAGGAACCAAAGTGTTATCTAGTTACTGATCAGACAAGGCTTGACCTACTGACCGAGGGACCGGTGGACATGTGCAAATCAAATTACAACACATCATGGATGGAGAGCATAATGAACAAGCTCAGAGGCATTGTGTTGAATGTATGTACCTACCCAATATGTTTTATTAAACTATGAAAATCTGTATAAAAGATGGCTGCAGAACAAGATCATTGCCAAGACCCAAAGAAACATGGAGGGTAAATTAATTGTAACATTCCTACTGTACTGTTGAGATAGTGGAAGAGACTTAAGTGAATGTTCTAGCATATGAACACATGGCTATAAAAATTGGACAAATTCCAAATTCAGGGGTTGCATAACTTTGGAAAGCACAAAGCGATTCAGCTGCCCGGCGAAATGAAATTCATGAAATCATGAATTTTTCATCACCATTATGAATTATTCATGAACTGTTCTTGATCACTTCTTAATCTGACTTCATGAAGTTTTATGCATGAAGTGTCATTTGATCCACTTCATGAAGATATCAAGCATTATTGACAGATTCACAAAATCCTTGAAATATTCATGAAGCAGTTTAAGAATGAATCAAGATTTTCTCATGAATGAAAATATACCTACAGAATTCAAGAAAAATTCTTGAAAAAAATGATGAACATTCTATGAGCAGTTTTATAATATCTATTTCTTAAAACATTCTTAACTGTTCCTGACAAAAAGTCATGAATATTTTATGAGTATATCTATGATTACAATTCTTGAAATCTTCTTGAGAAATTATTGACCATACATACATAAACTTGTTATGCAGGTATGTAAACTTGATTTGGATTGGTGAAGAAATGAAGATGCTAGAGGGCAAACAAGGTCAAATATTGCAAATATTCCAAGTAAAGGGCACATAACTCATGAACTACAAGTTCCATTTGTTTTATATAAGACTTTTAGGTCACGCACATTCACTATAAATAGGACTGGAATTGGTAAAGAAATAAGGTGCTAGAGTGTCAATAAGGTGAAATTATACAGCACATTTTCTAAGTCAAGTTGACATATCCCCTTAGAAAAAAGTCAGTGGAATACCAGCGGTTTCCAGTGGTTTCCAGTGGAATTCCACTGGAAAAGTAATTTCTTGATTATTCCACTGGAATTCCAGTGGACTTCACTGGAACCAAATTTTTATCAATACCACTGGCTTTCAACTGACCAGTGACATTATTATGACATTTTACTGTAATGTAAAACAATCAAAATGAGAGTGTGCAGTTTGACCTAGATCCAGTAAAAATGCTGCCTCTTTTGCGTACACAAGGTTAAGTGTGGATGAATGACAGACAACAGACACCAGGCAATCACAATAGCTCACCTTAAGCACTTTGTGCTCAGGTGAGCTATCAAGTGAGGGTGGTTTAATTTAATTCTGATTAAGAACATTATAACTTTATATGCTTTATTAGCAGTATCACAATATGTGTAGCTTAACTATACCAAATTAAAAGTGTATACATTCCTGAATAAACTGAGTTAATGATCTTCAATAAATAAATATCTAGTACTTTAGCAAAAATGCTCATTTTGTATACTAAATAAACAATAAACTGAAACCAGCATGTTACAAAGTCTGGGACACTTAATCCTTATCCAAGGCCTACACAGAAGTACTGTATAACAAACATAACCTATGTAATACAGTTTGAAACATTTACCGAAAAATCTTGAATTTGTGTATCAGGTTTTTAACATGACTTTTCAGTAAATGTTTTCAACTGAAGATATTTGTTATTCACTACATGGTATGTCTACCAAGTATTACTTAATTAAGTTAAGTTGCAATGAAACATAAAAATTATGTCCGAGGTTTAGTTATTTTCATCAGTACACATTTCTTCATCATGTATTCAGAAGGTACAAGTTTCATCACTTGCTCAGATTTGGTCTGCTTGAGCTTGATGTGTGTTCTTGTTGAGAATTTTTTTTCAATATTTTGAAATATTCTGTCATATGAACATAGCACTGCTTTTCACACATGTATCTACAAATGTCATTGGAACATTATCAAACATGATGAAGAACTGCACAGTAGCAATTTTTCCACTCTCAAGTAGCATGGTATACTAGTTTCTACTCTGAAATATTCCTGGGGGTAGAAGACCTCTTTTCCTCTCTGGTATTTTACCACAGCTGCTTGCTCAGAAATCACTGGCTTTGCTGTTTGTCTCTTTTCCTCTGTGAGGTGTATCAACTGGTTTTTTAAGCATGGAAATGGTCTTACCACCAACTTTGCTGTCCCTGAAATCACATTTTTCTATCAACATGTGCATATAAGTCATTATATTGATATTTGAGAAAAAGCTTTGAAAAAAGACCTGCTTGTACTAGTATATACACTGACTATTCTATTTACAGTTGCACTTCTAAAAAAAAATAAAGTTATTCAGTGTCATGGTTTTTAAATAAATGAAAATATTCATAACTTCAAATCATCCATGTATATAAATAGACTTTGACAATTAGTTTATACTAATTATTTTAGCTTCATTGTGAAGAAAGCTTGTAGCTTATCAAGTCACTCTCGAGTCTGTTTCCTGGAAAAACAAGTACTGGTGTCATATGAGGAGGTACGGTCGTGACCTTGGTGGGGCTTGAACCCGCAACCTCTGGGATGAGCGGCAGACACCTAAACCTCTACACCACCACTCACTTTGACAATTGATATATCATACTTGTACAAACTCTTACCTGGTAATCCTTGAAGACAGGCGATCAACCAGTACTTCCAGTGTATGTTTTTTCCATGTATTTTACAAGTCTTGGCGGAGCTTTAGTTTATCCAACTGCTAAACTTGACTGCAATGAAGAAATCAACAGACTTACCCTTTGTTTGTTTTAATACAGCTAATACAGCTAGTGTACATCATGTTTTTGTGTGTGCTTCATGTCCAAAACCCCTGGCAAGAATTGAATGAAACTTCACAGGAGTCAGTTGTATTGATTGGTATCAAACCTGTGTGTGCATGCTCTCATCATGTTTTGTAAAGATTTTTTTTCAGAGTTATGGACCTTTGTTCCTTTTCAATACAGTACAAGTCATATGAACATTTTTTGTGCAGCTTCATCTTTGATTTAAACCCCTCTTCAAGAATTGAATTTCACCAGAGTGATTGGTACCCAGACTAGTTGTATTACAATATAATCAAATGCTTTAATTCCCATTCAAATGCCTTAAATTAGTTACATCACAATCAGTTCTATTTTTTTCTTAATTTCACCAATGACACATATTTCTTTAGTCCTTGATTATGATAAATACTAGTGAATGTCCAAATGTTAATGCTACAGAAAAATGAGACGCAGATACTGAAATAGTTACCTGTCAGTCTGTCACTGTTGAAATGCCCTGTGCCATGATCGATGTTTTTCAAATACGAATTCTAGAACTCGAATCCAACATATCAAGTTGTGAAAAATGATGTCTAAGCAGGTGCACATTCATAGTCTGTTGGGTAACCACCTAAGAAAGCATAAAACAATTTACTGTTAGTATCATTTTTGTCTATTGATATCATGTTATGACAACAATTTTTCATAAAACAACTTACCATGAATTCTGCATATTCTTACCAATTATTAGAATATATTTTTAGTGACAATGAATGAGGTCTATCAGATGATATCCACATTATCAATTATAACAAAGTCAGGATCCGAAGGTCCTATATCCCAACTAATGCTAAGTAAGGCAAGACACAGTTAATTAAAGAAAATTATTGTCCAATGTTTATTGTTGTATAATAATTATTAATCAAATACCTGGTAATTGATTTGCCAAAAGAATCATGTATATTTCGGCCAATAATCTTGTAAAAACTGTTTAATTAAAAATAGCTGAAGGGACAAATAATGATAATATTTACTTAGTCAGCAATATACAAATCATAACAACCATTAGCTCATGCAAGCTTTTGAATTGAGCATGCAGGTGCATGATGGTGAGCTTTGCTTATGGTGGTTTTACTGTGGGAGAAACCAGAAATCCCAGAGAAAACCTACCTGTATGATAATCCATGATACCATCTGGTGACCACCCTACCATCTCACATACTACCAGGACGGGATCGAACACAAATAGCATTGATGAGAAGCGAGTGCAAAAAGCACCGCGCTAACTGGACAACCCTAAAAAAATAATCAGAGAATCATTCAAAGTTTCAAGTTAATCGCTTATAATACCAGTACAGTTGTTCCAAATTAGCTGTAGATAGAATTAACGATACTTTAAAACCATAACAGACATTAATAATGTGATATTCTAACATTGAAAATTGCCAGCAACTTCTGCATTAGTGACTAAAATGTTCCCTGGTTTAAATCCTGGCTGGTGCACTGGAAATTTCAGAAATGCTTCTCAGTGTTTCAGACTTTCCCACCCAGTTACAGATGAACTGGTAAGAAACCCAGATATCAGCATGTGAAAGGACCAAGGGGTCTATCCGTAAAATGAGCTAGGGTCTCAGGTACCCTGATCCCCTTGTATCTGCATCTGTCTCTTCAACATGCACCTGTCAGGAGTCCTGGCAAATTCACCCAGAGAGAAGTCCCACGGTCGGCCGGGACTTATAAACAATCAAAAAAAAAAAAGGTTCATCAATATTAACCTCAAAATAAGGTACAATGATAAAATGATACAAGGGATCACTTAATAATACTTAAAACAATCATTCAGACAAAATACAACACTGCTGGTGTTATGCATAATAAAACATAAATTAAATAAACAACTTTTGGTTCGACCAAAATAGTAAACATGGAGGACATTTTCAACTTGACAGGAAGTGTCATAAATGCTTGAAATGCCAAAATTAAAGTATGCACAACAATTCTGTGAATGTAAACTGTGCCAAAAGCATCAGTGTTTATCAAAATTATAATGACAAATGGATTTTAATAATGGAATGACTTATTTACGCTAAAATTCAAGGTAAGCTATATCATGCAAGTAACAACTTTCGGACAGTAGATATTTCGGACAGTCAGTCATTTCAACATTTTCGATGTTGATTCTTTATTGATCGAGTCTCGGGTCAATTTATAGCAGTTGTAAGAACTTTATTATGCACTCCAGATTATATTTATTAGTATAAATGTCATAATTAACCAGGTCCGAAACGTCTTGTGGGCGAAACGATATAAATTTACTTACACATATCGTGTATGCAACATAGATGATGCAAAACATTCCCCTTCGTGTTTAACTTGTATGAAGACAGCAATCACTGGCATTTTCTCGTCCTTTGCAATAAAACTTTCGTCATTGTTTTAATCACAATCTTTCAGCATGGTTAATAGGGGGCGCCATTGTTGTTGTTGTTGTTGTATAGGTAAATCCCCACTCTTGAATAGTGGCACTCCCAGCTGTATTGCTGAGATAGTAAGTCCAATAATAAATCCAATAGTATAGAATGAATCACAATAATCCAACTTGAATCATGCATAAACCTCTTATAACAACACAATGTAGTTTATGTACACGCTGTCTTTGTGTAGCTAGCATTTATTTATAGATTTTCATTCAAGGTTATCTATATCCCGTTTCAATGTGGGTGTATAGTCTATTTCTTACTACTAAATTGATAGCTTTACAATTTGCATAGTTTATAATTCATTGGCCGTTTTATTTTATTAACTATATTCATTATAATATAAGAAAAACAATTGTGTTTAATTGTAGGGGTTTAACTATTTGAGCTAGTTGTAAGTTTGAGCACTCTTTGGTTATGTAGGTGGAAGCAGTAAGCTTGTGTAGCTCTTTCTATATCATGTAGATCTTTTTCTTTTAAGTAAATCCATTTTGCAACATCTTTGTGAGTGCAATCCAAGATTACCTGAAGCATTTTTATAGGTTCTTTCACTTTATTATAGCCCTCTGGGTGAATCTTATCCAATATGGCCTTAAGGAGCTGGTTCCCTTTAGTTCTTGAGGTCTGGAGTTCAGGACAATCCAGGAGGAAATGCTGTAGATTTTCATCTGCTTTTTGACATAAATGGCATCTACCTGATATTTCTGCTTGATTAAATTTTGCGGTATTTGTCTGTAGTATATAGGTCCCTGTGATTAGTCTTGCCTTTACTTCCGCTTGTTTTACATCATGCTCATATGGTTGTACTGCATTCCATAAATTGTGTGCTTTCTGAATTGGACTATCTTGTATTTGTAAGTATTTTAATGTTGATTTTTCTTGTAGTTGAGTAACCCATTCAAGGTACCAATAGTTAGAGACAGCTTTGTCTACCATCTGTTTCCATCTAGGTTTATTCACCGGATTGTTTATCAAGGACCTTGCACTAGGTAGAGAGTACTTTTGTAAGGTATCCTTGATGTTTGATGCAAATGACCGGTCAGTCGGTTTAGACATTACTAGCTGCCGAGATAAAACTTTGCACTCTGTTGAATCACCAAGTCTGCAGATATTCATAAAAAGGGATAATTTTTGCTTGTCTATGATCGATTCAATTGGTTCTGCGCCTAGGAGAATGTATACTCCTACTGTTGCAGTTCTTTCAGGGAGTCCCTGGAAGTGCTTGAGCATTTGTCGTTGTTGTTTTTCTAACCTTTCGATGTCAGTTTTTCTGTTTTGCAAGACTTCAATTCCATACAGTGATCTTGGTAGTACATATGTTTTCCAAAGTTTGACTGCCACTTTTGGAGACAGACCTCTTCTGGCATGAAGTCCAGGTCCTAATAATGCATAAATAGTTTGCCGTGCTATTTTTAACCGATCTTCTGTGTTTAAGGTGTTTTTAGAAGTTCTTACTATTCCAAGATGTTTAAGATTATCTGTATGGTTGATTTCTTTTCCATTTAAGAGCATTGGGTTAAGATGCTTTGCTTTAATTGGTAGGATTTCTGACTTCTCAGGATTGATGGTAACCTTGTCCTTCTTGGAGCAGAATTCTATTATATTAAGCATGGATTGCAGGTTTTCCTGTGAATTGGCTAGGAGTGCGATGTCATCTGCACATGTCGGTGCCGCAACTGGGATGTTTCCTATGTATGCTCCTAGGTTACTTCTTACTAGACAGTCAAGTGTGCTGTTATTGTAACATTTATACAAAGTCGTTGACAATTTAGCTCCTTGCTTGGTACCCTGTAACATGGTGAATTCGTCTGAGAGATTTCCATTCCACTTCACTCTGACATTAGCATTTCTGTAAAGATTTCTTAATAGTAACCACAGGTGACCTCTGATACCTAGATGGTATAATTTATTGAACAGTACTTCATGGTCAACTGTATCAAATGCCTTTTGAGCATCAAGGCTAGCCATAATTAAGTTTTCAGACTGGTTTGCGTTTGATATTGCTTCTGATATTATGTAAGCAGCATTTATTGATGAACTTTTAGAAGTGAAGCCTCTTTGGAGGGGGTTTTGTTGAATATCAAATATTTTGTCAATTCTTTCTTTAAGTATGCTTTCCAGAATTTTCATAATTGTATCTGTGACTACTATGCCTCTGTAATTTCCTGTGCGTGTCTTATCTTTGCCTTTTTTGTGTACAGGTGTCAGAATTCCTCCTTTCATCTCCGTTGATACATCCTGCTCAATAAAGATGTTATTTATGATATTGGTAATAACCGGCGCAAGTTCTCTGTGCGCTACTTTTATGTGTTCAGCTGATATTCCATTTTGGTCTGCAGATTTCCCAGAATTGAGATTCTTTATGGCTTCTTGAACTTCCTGTATGGTTGTTTTCTTTATTGGCTGGCCCTGTATAGTCTCTTTTTCTTCAATGAGGCGGTTCTGCAGTTTTACATAATATGTATCTTCACTAGCAGCAGTTGTGGGTGTCCCCAATTCTTTAAAATGATTCTTCCAGGCAGTCAGTATTTCACCATGATTTGATATTTCACGATTATTCACTATTAAAGTATCAGTATTTTGGCATGTGTTACCATTTCTTTGCGATTTTATGATTTTGTAGAAGAGTTTAGTATCATTTTCTGCGGCATTCATAAGCCGTTGTATGTATTTTCTCTTAGAGTTAGCATACGCCTGATTTTGTAAACTACGGAGTTTTCTTTTTTCTTGCTTGAGTTGTAGTTTTGTTGTTTCACATTTTCGCCCAGAGTCTTTCCATCTTCTATATAGTTTCTTTGATTCTTTCATAGATGAGCTTATTTTTCTATTCCATATGCTTTTTCCAACTGTTTTAAGTGATTTGAGTTTTCTGTAGTTGGGCATGGACCTACTTCCTGCTTTATGTAGAGTTTTTGTTAAATTACACAAACTATCCTCTGTAGAACGACTGATGATGGTATTCACATGTTCTCTTATTGTGCTTATATACCGGTCCTTATCACATTTCTCCCAGTTAGGTTTTGTGAGTACTTTTCTTACTTTTCTTTTGGATTGACTTTGGTTTATGCTCAATGTTAGAGTTGTTCTTATAAGTGTATGATCGGATGTATTCAAAGGATCCATATCATCTATTGTTGATTGTCTGATGAGCTCCTGGGATATAGAGTGAAAAAGGAAATAATCTATCTGGGATGAGAATTTCCCATTGTGATGCAAAAACGTATCTTTCTTTTGTACCATTCCTGTTGATAAAGAGTGTTCTTCAATGAATTTCTGGAAAGTAATATCTCTTGGTTTTGATCTGTACAAGGAGGCATTCATATCTCCAGCAAAAACTATTTTGCATGTGGGACTGTATTTGCGAAGTAATTCTGTCATTTGGTCCAGCATGTCTCTATATTCCTCATCTCCTCGTACGACACTTGAAGGCATGTACACATTCACAACAAGTAGGTTTGCGCTGTTAGTGTTAACAAGGATTGCGTTTATTCTTGTGTTTTCAGTTGCAATCACCTGTATGCTTGATGATAAGGATTTTTTGTAGAAAATACATACACCACCGTACCCTCTTATGTTTTTAAAATCAAGTTTCGGTATGTCATCATCTATACTTTTTGCTGTGACTAAGTACTTTGAGTCTACTGTTTCTAGAAAGGGCTTATCATAGGTAAACAGCCAGTGTTCTTGCACGCAGAGTATATCAACCTGTTGTAATATATGTTTAAGGTAGCACAGATTTCCTTTAATGTTTTGAATGTTAATACTGCCGATTTCTAATGTTTCCATGTTGTTGTTGCAGCTTGGCCCTGGCACAAAAAATACTTCTTACGTGAATTTTCTTCGTGTCCCCCTTGGGATGAAGTATCCATAGTATCTGTATTATCAAAGTGGTTATTATTATCACTGTGACTTTGAGTATGTGCATTATGAGGATTGCACTGTTGATTGCTGCTTATTCTATGCATGGTGTTGTCTTCAAGGGTTATACTCCTAGACTGAATACTATTGTCGTATCTATGTGTTTGTATGCCATATTTTCGTTGGTTATCGTCCGTTCTTCGTACAGAGTCACTATCATCAGTGCAAAATTGCCATTTTACAACTACAGACACTTTTTGTGACGTAATCAAGAGGCGCGAGCTTTTAAGTGGGAGACATTGTTATTTTTACGTTTTATACATTATAAAATGTTTCATCATTTTGCTTCTGTTTGCTGAGGTATTATTTAAATCACTTTTTGTGTTTGATAAAAATCACGAGAACTGATTATTTTGCGAGAATTGGGTGGGGAGAAGCTGTGCACACAAAAACGAAATTCGATTGGTTAGTAGAATTAAACTAGCCAATGTAATGTGTCCTTAGTAAAGATGATTCGCGCGCTACTGGCTTCCTGGTAGAACCATGGCAGACGAAAACAAACGATTTGTTGATCATACCGGTACATACTCTGACACAGATTGTAGAACCAAAGTTGGAATCGTTTTTCAGAGGCTACCTGGGACTCGAGGGCTGTTCAGAATTTTGAAGCTTGGAGGTATTCTCAAAAATATGTTTGAATGCTCGTGTTTGAATCTTTAAAATTGCAAATTATTTCTCTTAAATTATATAATACACATTCTAAACAGTCTACAGCCACAGATCTGACTTCAATAAATTTTCAAAAGTTATATACTTAGTTATATAACTGAAAAATACTTTGCCCGGAGAGGGATTTGAACTTGTGCCCTCCAGTCACGTCAACGTCACCATAAAATCTAGCTGGCAAGCAAGAACTATGTAGATATGTGCAGTTTGTTTCCTATATTATTTCCGGATACGTTTTTTAGAAGAGGACGGTACTAAAATTTTGCATATCCGGGGAATTGATAAATTATTTACATTCGGGAAAGATGATTCCTCGGCTTTCATTACAGGTCTCTATGCATCTTTAACTTTAAATAACCAAGAATGGATGACTATGTAACGTCGGGATTTATTTAAATGACCTGTTATATATTTATTCTTAAACTTCAGCTGTTCAAGGAGAGGGAGGATGCATGTAAATTTGGTTCTGCAGATTGTATAAAGTCACAAGGGACAGTTAATGCTCCAGGTATTTTTATAACTTTAATGAAATTGAGTTACTGATTATAACTGTTGTGAAAAGATATGTATTTTAAATGCAGCTTACTTAGCAGTTAGTTTTTTACAGTGTCCGACAATTTATTGAACAAAAATCTTGCAATATATCTGGTATTTGTCATTAAAAAGTTGAACTATCTGACTCTACAATTTAAACATTTGCATGAAGATGGTAGCAAACATTGTTTAACATTTTTGTCGAGCCGCTTACGAAAGCTTGATATAGTTCTCCAAATGACGGTTTGGTGTATGTGTTTGCGTCCGTCCATCCGAGTTTAGTTTGTCTGGGCTGTAGCTTATCCATGGATCAAGGGATTCTTAAATAACTTGGCACAAATGTCCACCATCATGACACAGAGTGTCATGCACAATATCCAGGTCCCTAGGTCTAAGGTCAAGGTCACACTTAGAGGTTAAAGGTCAAATTAAGGAATATCTTTGTCCAGAGCATTTCTTCTTCATGCATGGAGGGATTTTGATGTAACTTGGCACAAATGTTCACCACCATAAGTCACCTTGTTTTTAGAATTACTTCTCTTTGTAGTTTCTATAAACAGCGTGTATTTTGACCTAGATCTCTTTTTGGTAAGGAGTTAAGTCAATTTGACAGCTGACAGGCTCTACATGTCGTAAATTGGCAATTAGTTAACATTGTTTAACATTTTTGTTGTCTCTTACTTAAGGAAATGACAGTGTCCAGTACCTGAACTGAAGAGACAGAAAAGAGCCATCAAGGTAGCGTCTTCTGTAATTTTCTGTTCAGTAAAGCTCTTGTTAGGGTGAAACTTTGTACAATCATGCTGTCATTTGAGAACTGAGTCAAGAGTTAGGGTAACAATAATTTTAAGATTTAACAGGATTTCAATTTTAAGCACATTGCTGACTGGTAACTTTAATTACTCTATTACATTGTTTGAAATTTAAGCAAGATATCACATAGTTGTGACTCAAGAAAAAGTGCTAGGAAAAGCAGCATATTTAGCCTTAGCATTTCAAAAATATAACATCAAAAACTTTCCTGCACTGTTTAATGGTGCTGACAGGAGGTACTAGATTTTTTCCTCACAATGCAACCTCTTCATTTAATTCATCTGTATAAACATATTTTATTGATTTTTTAGAAGAGAGAATTTAAGAAACTAGAAGATGAGGTGATGTCCATAGAAAACTGCAGGAAAGAGAAGATAAACTTAAAGATAGGCAGTCTTCCAGCCAGTCAATCTGACATAAGTATACCAAACGGGTGCACCAGCAAACGAATGGACATAAAAAGAGTGAACTAAAGCAACAATTTCCTCCAGCCACAGTTGTTGCTTCATCACTGTCAGCTTTAACTGAGGGAACTCTTCAACAGAGTTGGGGAACAGAACATATTCAAACGTCTGTGTTTCCAAGTGTTAGTAAAAATGAACTGATTAACTCCACTCGGACTGACAAGAGAACCATCAAATGCATGAATAATCTAAAGCCACAACTTAATGCTACAAAATTTGCTTTGCTCGAGAGAGAGTGGTGTTGGAAGTAACATCCATGGAAAAAACATTGTTCAGCATATATATTCAGGAAAAGCACAAATGTGTTCATGAATTTCTAAGAATATTTATTCTTGAAGTGCTCATGGAAAAAACATGAAGTGCAAATGAGACATTGAAATAAAGAACAAAATAATGCATGAATTCTTCATGAAGTATTTTTTTTCAGGAATTTCTTCATGAATTCTTCATGAAGATTAATAAATACAAACTTCATGAATTCTTCATGAACACAGGCTATGCTTAATTTCATGCATTTTTAATGCATTAACCACTTCATGAATAATTCATGATTCTGTTTTCATGAGTGGCTGATGCATTTGTCTCATTTGCAGTTCATGTTTTTGTCATGAAGACTTCATGAAGTCTCTCCATGAAGAAGTCATGAATATTTCATGAGTACTTCATGAAGTATGAGTAAACATTTGGCAGGGGTGATTCAAGTAAGATCTTTAAGGGGTATAAATTGTGCGCAAAGTTGGTTTTCAATCAAACATGAATCAGTATACTAACTCTATGCTGTAAACGCAAAACTGCTTAAATTACTTCTAGATAAGCATTTTACGGCCTACAACTCAAATATGAAATCAATAAAGAAGGCCCCTCATCGGGACAGTGTGCGTATCAAAATAATTTATATTAAAGTTTGTTCACATGCAGTCCTGCGCTAGACATCCGTCCTGTGAATAACAAGAGGGCCAAGATGGCCCTATATCGCTCACCTTGGTACAAGTCCACTTGCCTAGTGGAAGATCACTAGATACTGTTATATACCAAATAGGTTTTCCTATATGCCTTTGTAAAACAAGTGACCCCCCCCACGGGCAAGGTCAATTTTGACCCCAGGGGCATAATTTGAACAAACTTTGAAGAGGTCTACTAGGCAATGCTACATGCCAAATATCTAAGCTCTAGGCCTTGTGGTTTCAGAGAAAAAGATTTTTAAACTTTTCCTATATAAGCCTATGTTAAACTAAGTAAACCCCCGTCGGGGTCAATTTTGACCCGTGGGTCATAATTTGAACAATCTTGGTAGAGGTCCACTAGCCAATGCTACATGCCAAATATCTAAGCTCTAGGCCTTGTGGTTTCAGAGAAGAAGATTTTTAAAGTTTTTCCTAAATATGCCTATGCAAAACTAAGTGACCCCGTGCAAGGGGTCAATTTTGATCCGGGAGTCATAATTTGAACAATCTTGGTAGAGGTCCACTAGCCAATGCTACATGCTAAATATCTAAGCTCTAGGCCTTGTGGTTTCAGAGAAGAAGATTTTAAAAGTTTTTCCTATATTAGCCTATATGCAAAACTAAGTGACCACCCCCGCTGGGTCAATTTTTGACCCGGGGTCATAATTTGAACAATCTTGGTAGAGGTCCACTAGACAATGCTACATGCCAAATATCTTAGCTCTAGGCCTTGTGGTTTCAGAGAAGAAGAGTTTTAAAGTTTTTCCTATATATGCCTATGCAAAAACTAAGGGCCCACCCGCGGGGTCAATTTTGACCCGGGGGTCATAATTTGAACAATCTTGGTAGAGGTCCACTACACAATGCTACATGCCAAATATCTAAGCTCTATAGGCCTTGTGGTTTTAGAGGAGATTTTTAAAGATTTTCCTATTTGTTGCCATAGCAACCAGAGTTCTGCATGGAATGGAATTCTTTGAACAATTTTGGTAGAGCTTCATGCAAGGAACATTCCTGCATAGTTTTATCAACATTGGCCTAGAGGTTTCAGAGGAGATGTCATTTGAATCAAAATGTTGACAGACGACGGCAGACGGACGACGGACAATCATCGATCAGAAAAACCAACAAGGCAAAAACGTTTCAATTTATACAGCAGCTGCTGCTGTAGTTAAGAAACACCTGTGAATAGATACAACCTGTCAACAAAAATAGCTTTCGCTAATCTTCCAGATAGTGTACTTTGTTCACAGGTTTTACTGTATAGTATATGTCCATTACTGTCAATGAATTAGGGAAACAAATCCATAAATTTTCAAAAAGTCTTAACTTCTGCTAACGTAACTGTCTATCTTTTGTAAACCAGTCATTTTCCATGATCTCACAGACTGGGTCTTGTGTCTAAGAAACAGTCCCTATAGAATAAAATTATACTAACAAGTTCTAAGACTGCTAGCATAATGACGACATTAAACTTTCATATATCACATCGGTCTGCGGTTCAATTATTTTCCGAATACATACTTCCCGTAACTTTGTGGAAAACAGATTGCATGAGACACATAGGACATGTTACCCAAAGAACACAAACATTATCTCTATCGAAACACAAATAACTGTCTCTTACTGCATCTAAAAGGAGATTAATGTGTGACATGAAGAAAATCTCTCCAGAAATTGCCTGACTCATGTGTACATTACGATTATATTGATCACTCTTTTTTTGAAAACAGCATTCCAAAAACTTTCTTATAATGTCAGTAATTATAGTGGAGATAAAAGATGGAAAAAGAAGTTTTTACAAAACCTGAGCACTCACGTTTAAAACAGTATAACTAGTACTGTTACTGAAAAACTTGCTTTTTCGTGAGGTTTTTATTTTACACGACTAAAGCAGTTACTGTAAAAAATTGTTTTGTCGTGAGGTTTTTATTTTTCAAAACTAAAGCAGTTACTGTAAAACTTGTTTTTTTGTGAGGTTTTTATTTTTCACGAATAAAGCAGTTACTGTAAAACTTGTTTATTCAGTAAAGATTTTATTTTCAGCAATTAAAGCAGCTCAATAATTTGTCAACTCACTAAAATAGCAAACAAACATTGCCCCAGTGAAAATGTGACTATGTATAAAATAGTGATTCTTAAAGTTAAACACTTGCAAAAACTGGAAAACATTCTGAAACAAGCAAATCGGAATACAAAGTCTTTCACAGTAAACAAATCTGAGTATGCAATAAGAAAATAAACATTTGAGTAAGATATAGGTAACTTTACCTATTATAGTGGAAATAATGAGAAAAACTGGTCTTTATTAAACTAACCAGACCCCAGCAAACAACAAAATTAGGTAAAAGTTTAAACCATAATAACGCTTCTAAATTTTTAAAATGGAAATCTCAGTCCCCTACTTTGAGCAGAACTATTTGTTTTCAAATGGTTTGTCAGTGAACAAACTAACAAGAAGATCTGGTCCAGATCATGATCATGCTGGATGAGATATCAGATCACAAATATACACTGGTCGCAAAAATAGAATCTCTTGCGCACCCCATCCCCCTACATAGAGTTTAGGTTTAATGGAATTCTGTATCAGCATGAAGCAGGAGGGGAGAAACTGATGTGCTGAAGTGAGAAAAGAATGTGCTGAAGAGAGAAAGTGATGTGTTTAAGTGAGAAAGTGATGTGATAAAGAGAATGTGGAATGCTGAAGTGAGAAAGTGATGTGCTGAAGAGAGAAAATGTGGTGCTGAAGCGAGAAAGTGATGTGCTGAAGTGAGAGTGATGTGCTGAAGAGAGAAAGTGATGTTCTGAAGTGAGAAAGTGAAGTGCTGAAGTGAGAAAGTCCAGTGGGGAAGTGAGAAAGTAATGTGCTGACATGAGAAAGTGATGTGCTGATGTAAGAAAGTGACCAATGTGCCGAGGGGAGAAGGCGATGCACTGAGAGGAACAAGTGAGGTGCTGAAGTGAGAAAGTGATGTGCTGAAGGGACTGAAACGATGTGCTGAAGGGAGGAAAGGATGTGCTGAAGTGAGAAAGTGATGTGCTGAAGTGAGAAAGTGATGTGCTGAAGTGAGAAAGTGATGTGCTGAAGTGAGAAAGTGATGTGCTGAAGTGAGAAAGTGATGTGCTGAAGTAAGAAAGTGATGTGCTGAAGTGAGAAAGTGATATGCTGAAGTAAGAAAGCGATGTGCTGAAGTGAGAAAGTGATGTACTGAAGTAAGAAAGTGATGTGCTGAAGTGAGAAAGTGATGTACTGAAGTAAGAAAGTGATGTGCTGAAGTAAGAAAGTGATGTGCTGAAGTGAGAAAGTGATGTGCTGAAGTGAGAAAGTGATGTACTGAAGTGAGAAAATGATGTGATGTTGCCCGCATCTGTCTCAATAGACACAGAGAATTCTATTTCTGTTGTTTTTTTAAACTAAAAGACTACAACATGCCACAAACATTGCTGTGTCAAATTCAATCTGAAGCACCTCGCTTAATAATTATTAATTCAAGTACAAAATCTTTTTTCTTAACCAATTTGATTCTACAAATCTGACTTTCCGTGTTGTAAAGAAACAAACATTGCACTTCTAATTATTAAGAGTACTTTAGATCTGAGATAATTCAATTTATTTAAAGAGCTAAATTTATTTAATGAGCTTAATTTTTTTAAAGAGCTAATAATTTAACAGACAGTACAATTTAATCCTTACATTTGCGGGAATAAAAAGTTGATTATCCTCCATATAAATTTATTATAAACATTTTACTGACTAAAAAAAAGCAGGATTAATTACTTTCAGGTGCAGTCATTCAGATTGAAAAAATAGGAAATCCAATTAATTAAAAAAAGAATGGTGAAAATACTAGCCATCATGCAAGTAAATCCAAACTCTAATTCCAAAAGAAAACTATCAGAAATGGGCAACTGTCATCATCTAAATAAGCTATTGTATGTGAATGGTTTCTAAAAAACATCAATACTTCTTTCCTCTATGATTATAGAAAGGCTATAGAAGAACCATTGATTTTCTATCAATCTCAGAACATTATTGCGTTCTCTTCTTGTGACATTTACATGGACCTAGGCAAGACAGGAAGCCCAGGAATACTTGTTTTCAATCACAAAATTACTTTTTGTAATAATTATTATAACACATATATGACCCTGTGTTAAAGTCCCATAGTCACTTTGCAACCCTGTGTTAAAGTCCCATTGTCACTTTGCAACCCTGTGTTAAAGTCCCATTGTCACTTTGAATGTTACAATTTCTCAGGTACCACTTTAATAATATATATAGAAAGAGGCCAAGCAGTCTAGGTATGACTTCACTAAATTGGTGGGACTTGGAACCAGCCAATTTGTGAAGGGAACTTATGGACCTATTAGATATCTGTGGTCTCTGATTGGTTTAAAATGATTAGTAGCACTAAAGTTTTCTAGAATTAAAATCGAAAGTACAATGGTTGAGCATAACAAAAAAATAGTTTATTAATTTTCTTATTAATTTTATGGTGTTCTGTGGCTATCTGAAAATATTGAATTTTTTTGACAGAATGTAAACAACAAGAGCTGTCCATAAGACAGCACGCTCGACTATTGTGGGTGTTTGCTAATAAAACAAAACTTTTATCAGTGTAATAGCAAAACAAAATTCTGCTAACTACTAAGTATAAACTAGGAAAGTTGAATCATAAAAAAGTCAAAATCTATAACTATAGATTTAATTTTTGGTAAATTAATTGTTTGATACAAAATTTACCCTGAACACTATTGCAAGGTTTGATATAACTACCATAAGTGGTTACTGTGATATGTGCATGATAGTACCTTGCATGCAAAACTTTACCAAATTTTCAAAGTCAAACAAGGGCCATAATTTGCACTAAATTTAAACAAGAGTTATCTGTCTTGACTGTGTGACACCTCTTAATACATTAAAAAAGTTTCAAGTCAATATCATAAGTGGTTACTGAGATATGTGCATGATAGTACCTTGCAGGCAAAACTTTAACCAAATTTTCAAAGTCAAACAAGGGCCATAATTAGTACTAAATTTATACAAGAGTTATCTGACTTGACTGTGTGACACCCCTAGAGACATTAACGAAGTTTCAAGTCAATATCATAAGTGGTTACTGAGATATGTGCATGATAGTACCTAGCAGGCAAAACTTTAACCAAATTTTCAAAGTCAAACAAGGGCCATAATTTGTATTAAATTTTTTCAAGAGTAATCTGCCTTGATTGTATGACACCCCTAAAGACATGAACAAAGTTTCAAGTCAATATCATAAGTGGTTACTGAGATATGTGCATGATAGTACCTTGCAGGCAAAACTTTAACCAAATTTTCAAAGTCAAACAAGGGCCATAATTTGTACTAAATGTTTTCAAGAGTTATATGCCTTGATTGTATGACACCCCTAAAGACATGAACAAAGTTTCAAGTCAATATTATAAGTGGTCACTGAGATATGTGCATGATAGTACCTAGCAGGCAAAACTTTAACCAAATTTTCAAAGTCAAACAAGGGCCATAATTTGTACTAAATTTTTTCAAGAGTTATCTGCCTTGATTGTATGACACCCCTAAAGACATGAACAAAGTTTCAAGTCAATATCATAAGTGGTTACTGAGATACGTGCATGATAGTACTTAGCAGGCAAAACTTTAACCAAAGAAGCAACGCCGACGCCGACACACAAGTGACAGTAATAGCTCTCCATATTCTCCGAATAGTCGAGCTAAAAATCCTACAGACGAGGGGGTGATATCCTACTGGTGCATTTTTCGGCTATAAAGTATCACATTATGTATATAAACTAGAGCTATCACTAAATGTGATTAATACCCCCAAAAGGATTGCTTTATAAACTGAAGAAGTTCGTAGTAACATAATACCTTGCAAACAAACTAAAAAGAGATATTGTTCTTAGCAGTTCCTCTCATTGTGCTTGACCATTGTATGAAGTTGTATTGAATTCCAACTTGTAGTTTTCGAAAAATGCTCCTTACAGGGAAAAGTAACAAAGGGCAATAACCCTGTAATTAGTCAAGATGGAGTTATGGTTACTGTGCACTGCACTCCCTCTCACTGTGCTTGACCATTGTATGAAGTTGTATTGAATTCCAACCAGAAGTTTTCAAGTTATGCTCCGGACAAGGAAAAGTAACAAAGGGTAATAACTCTGTAATGAGTCAAGATGGAGTTATGGTTCCTGTGCACTGCACTTCCTCTAAATGTACTTGACCATTGTATGAGGTTGTACTGAATTCCATCTAGTAGTTTTCAAGTTATGCTTCGGACAAGGAAAAGTAACAAAGGGCAATAACTCAGTAAATACTCAAGATAGAGTTATAGTTCTTGTGCACTGCACTTCCTCTGAGTGTGCTTGATCATTGTATGAAGTTGTATTGAATTCCAACTTGTAGTTTTCAAGTTATGCTCCGGACAAGGAAAAGTAACAAAGGGCAATAACTCTGTAATTAGTCAAGATGGAGTTATAGTTCTTGTGCACTGCACTTCCTCTCAATGTGCTTGACCATTGTATGAAGTTGTATTGAATTCCAACTTGTAGTTTTCAAGTTATGCTCCGGACAAGGAAAAGTAACAAAGGGCAATAACTCAGTAATTAGTCAAGATGGAGTTATAGTTCTTGTGCACTGCACTTCCTCTCAATGTGCTTGACCATTGTATGAAGTTGTATTGAATTCCAACTAGTAGTTTTCAAGTTATGCTCCGGACAAGGAAAAGTAACAAAGGGCAATAACTCTGTAATTAGTCAAGATGGAGTTATAGTTCTTGTGCACTGCACTTCCTCTCAATGTGCTTGACCATTGTATGAAGTTGTATTGAATTCCAACTAGTAGTTTTCAAGTTATGCTCCGGACAAGGAAAATGCAACAGACCGCCCGACCGCCCGACCGACCGACCGACCAACCGACCGACCGACCGACCAACCACCGGGTGACTCCTATATACCCCCCTAAACTTCGTTTTGGGGGTATAAAAAGGGCATTTTTTGGTGTGACTAAGGTGGTTCTACAGATTTATTGGGGTGTAACTACTCAACGAATGTTTTGGTATGCGGACCGTGCTTAAATGTTATACAGTAAGTGGGGGTTTACACCTTCCAATTTTTAAGTTTCTTGTACAAGACATTAAGATAAGTACTATTTATGTCTTGTACAAGAATTTTTCATATGTAAACACCCACATTTGAGCAACTTTTGTCAGAATTTATGTGACATAATATGCGATAATTTTCTTGCATGAGAATAGAGCCTGTTCTATTTTTTTCACAATTTCTTGGCTGTCAAATTTCTGATAAGAAGTGTTAGATGGGAAAAACAGGTGTGGGAGAGGTAATTCAGGTACATTTTTCTAAAATTTTGTACACAATGGCTTGGTCAAAGGACAAAGTTGACCAACTGATCAATTTATATCAAAAAGGGAACATTTATATGATACAAGTTTAAAGTACTATCACACTGAACAAAAAAGAGAGTTTTTAAGATGAAATTTAAAAGTCATTTTAATATGCATTGGTCATTCAATTAAAGATTTTTCTCGATAAGAACACTTAATGCATTTTTTTAAAAACATAAACCATTAATTTCATATTTTCTTTAAAAAATCAGAAACTCGTCTACATGCTAAAGACAATATTATGTGCTGAAGACATCTTCCCGCTATTTTGTGATTAATTGTCAAAGCAATTCTTGCTAGATCTTGTGTAGAAAAATTTCTTGTACAAGTCATAACTTTGCCTTATCTTTAATGTCTTGTACAAGAAACTTGTTGTATGTAAACAAAGCCTAAGTCTATGGAAAAAGATTTAGTGTACTCATACCTCAAACAACAATTGAATTGTTCTCTCATTATTTCCTGATAAAGTACTTAAAGGGAAGATATCATTTTGATAAGGCCTGTGCAACTCATTTAAACAGTATGACATTGTAATTAGCACCAGAACTATTCCTGACACATCTGTTAATTGCCACCACTCAGACCCTATGCAATTTACTCCATATAAATACTGCAAATGTGAACAAGTGCTTAATTACTTTCCTAGAATTTACAGTACCTGGTCTATTATTAAGCCAGCAAGTCTGTAAACAGGGTCAGTTTTCCTTCATATCAAAAGCTCCAGTTATAACCAGTTTTTTTAAAGAGACATGTATCAATAAAAACCTTGAATCAACCAGTACTTTCTCTCTTAGTCAAGGTCAAGCTAACAAGGTCAACATCAAGGTCACGACCATTAGTTGTTCAAAGGGATGCTCACTGAAAATTTACAGACTAAACAATGAACAGTGCAGATCATGATCAACTTATACAGAAAAACAGGCTGACCATGATCTACACAGAAAGCAGAGGCAAAATATGATAAAAAAATTATGTCCTCAACAGTATAAAAGATTAAAGCTTATATAAACTTCTGTCTTACAGTGATTTTTCATAGCACCTCTGATGCTTGAAGTTCAATGAGTACAACAGATTTTAGAACCTCGTTTCTTCACCTGATGATCTCTCTAAAGCTTCCTTAAATAGAACAACACCGGATTACTTTTATAATAATATCATCATCAAGCTTTAGGAGACTTTATTCTTGGATAAAAAACTAATTAATTTTCTACGCAAAAGAAATTCTAACATATCCTCAGGTCATTAGAACATTTTTCTCGACTGAAAGAGTTTTAACACCCTTGAGTATTATTAATCTCTCCAAAAAGCTTATCAGGCATTCAAAATCATTAATGCATGCTGATACATAAACGTTTCTTAATGCGGTGCCAATCACATTCATTTCTTAAAACTGGTAGATAAACATTTATTTCTATTTAATAGATATGACAACAAGAAACCGGTTTGACAGACTCAGGGATATAATTTAAAAGTCGCCCGGCCGCCATTGACGAGTGGAACCGGCAGTGGGGGAGCACATTTTGCCAGAAAATTGCCGGGTCGGGCGAGCGGATATTCGCCATTGTTTTTAATGTTTTTACTTTCGCTTCACTGGCCTGAAAATAAAATGCTTTGCCGTGATTGGTTAAAATCAATATCGTGTAACAGTCGGGTTTTGTTTTATGCATACCAGATCGCGTTAGCCTCGCATTGGACAGTTTCAAAATGTCAAAATCGAGCGTTCTTGTTTACTGTTAAACCTGGTTTATTTTCGACTGATGTAAACATATTTAATTAATTTATACACAAACGCCAGAATAAAGACAATTGCAAGTGAAGTTAATTGTTCACCGAGTGGGCTTAATGGCGGCCGCCAGTTTGGCTCACTCGCCAAATGCGTAGAGTTCAAATCAGTAAATGCGAATTTTCAAATGCAATTGCAGGTACATATTGTCCCTAAAATGAGTTTTGCATAGAAATACAATTTTGACGCTACTTTAAGATAGTGTTACGAAATTGGCGTAGGCTATCCGGAAGTTTTAATGTTTTGATTCAACTTCCAAGAACCAATATTACTCGGAATGGGCGGTCCAAATGAATTTCGGTTACACCTCCTGAATGGTCATCCAATCGTCGCTACGATGGTGTCAATATCTGGTTAATTTATATTCATAATAAACCCTTACACAAACAGAAAATCGGGATTATACACAAAGTTGCCCATTAGCCTGGGTTACGTATAATTGATTCCACATGTTTATTTTATAAGCCTTGATGATGTTTATATCAGATTAAAGTCTATTTATTGCCTTTAAAATGAATGTTTAAGTTTTGAATGGTTGGGTTAAAAAAAGATGTTTGGAGCATCAACATAGATTTTATGACAGCTGTAATCCAGACAGTGGGGTATATTCACCACTAAAGTCACAGCTGTTACTCTGACTGTTGCGTCAATTCAATGTTAAATGGTGTAAATATTGTTAACTTTGATCTGGGCTAATTGGTTTTCAATTTGAAAAGTTATGAGCCCGTCTGGCTAACGGCATTTCAAAGTTAATTTATATACCAGTTCTGGTTTTATTCAGGAAGCGGACTCGATAAGCTAAAAGCTTTCTTCACAGTCGAGCTAAAACTAATGTAACCTACAAATATGTAGTGCTTTCAAAACTAATTGAGAAAGGTTGTAAATACTAGATTAATTTTTGGGGGAGACATAATTTGACCCGGGAGTCATAATTTGAACAATCTTGGTAGAGGTCCACTAGACAATGCCACATGCTAAATATCTAAGCTCTAGGCCTTGTGATTTCAGAGGTTTTTTAAGTTTTTCGTATTTGTTGCCATAGCAACCAGAGTTCTGCATGGAATGGCATTCTTTGAACAACTCTGATAGTGCTTTATGCAATGAACATCCCTTCAAAGTTTCATCAACATTGACCCAGTGGTTTCACAGGAGATGTCGTTTGAAGGAAATGGTGGACGGATGGACGACATATGATGGACCCCGGACGATAAGTGATCTTAAATAGTACCCTGGCACTTTGTGCCAGGTGAGCTAAAAAGAGTTCTTTCAATTGAGACATTTTACATGGTTAGGGTTTAACACAGAGCTGCAGAAAACAATGTAATTTTTTGTTGCAAGTTTTATCAATAATAATGATGACCTTATTTTGAGAGAGTCTGCACAGTTTGGCAAGCCAAATCTTCTCTGTGGGCCTCAGAATTACAATGAACCCATTAAAATGTCTGTAATAAAGACAAGTAACTCTGAATAACACAAATACCTACCTATATTATCACATTCCAAGAAATATTACTAGATGTGGCTGATCTGATGGGCCAAACAAATATTAAAATACTAGGTAGAAATTGAGTCTTTATTGTTAACAGATTCTTAGGAAATGGTAAATATTACAAAATAACGTTTACCTGTAAAATATCAAGACGGGTTCCTTACGCCATTCCAATGGTGTTACTATGGATGTCAGTTACTTGTCCTAAAGTCATGAGCAGATAATTCTAGACTCTATTGTTTTATTCTGAAACCTGAAAAGCATTAAAAAAGAAAAAATAATACATGTAAATTTCATTAAAACATGTTATGCTTGGAAACTGCTGTAAATATTATATTTGCCAAGTGGTTGGTCTAGTTTTAAGTCATGGACAGAAAAGTTCGTTGAATTCTTTCTAACTTTTCAACAACACAATATTTGGCTTAACAAGAACCCTAAAAAGTGTCATGATAAAAAAACTGATGATTCTGATCCTTAAATCTTGGGCTTCTAGGGGCAACAGTATTTTTTCTATGCCAATAATGTAGATAATGACCAGGCTGTGACTACATCCACAGAATCTGATCATGATCTGCATGCACCCCTATGAACAGTAACTTAAGTTTCCACCGAAATAGGAAGAGTGGACTGAGTATCTTTAGACCTTTTAAGTATGGCAAGGGTTTTAAATGTTAAACCTTCCAGCACTCACTGACATGTACTTCCTGAAAGACCAATAAAATGACAGAGTAGCAGCAACCTAATCTCTTCCAGTGCCATCATATTCACCAGCAGGAAATTAGCTGGTATCAAAACACCTTTCATGAAAAATTATTCACAAGAAAATTTGATTTCATTCTTATTAGGAATAAAATCTGAAGTCTTAAAGGTTTCCATAACATTTTCTCAACACATGCCTTTTTATATGCAAAGAAAAAAATCAATTAAGCAGTTCAGTTGGAAATCCATAAGAATGTTGAATAGTTAAACATAATTATAATGGACTTTGAAGAGTAAAATAGAACACACTAAGCCTACTTTCTTTGGCATCTTTTTTACATACCCAACCTGTTGCTAATTAAGATTATTTTTTGTTTATTAATTTAATTGACTGAAAGCTGAAGAGTTCAAAAGATTAAAATGTGGTTGTATTTTTTTCTAATTTTGTCAAGTTCTTACCAAGTTCTTTATCATGAAAACTAAATATTATTTTGTCACAACATTATCTGTTACTGTTTAAATTCCTTGCATGCAAAAATGTACCCAAACTTTCTAACTTCAACAAGGGCCAATAAATTCAGTTAGGAGTTACTAACCTGATTGTTTGATACCATGGTGATGGTGACATAATGAAGTTTTGTATCAATCTCATGAGTTCAGGTTTAATGAGATGTGTGCATGATAGTTACATTGCATACAAACTTTAATCAAATTTTCAAAATCAAACAAGGGCCAAAATTTGAAAGTAATGCATACAAGAGTTATCTAACTTGAATGTCACACACCCAGAGTTTCAATGAATCCCATAAGTGGTAAACTGAAATAATAGTGCGTGTAAAGTACTGTATATCGCATGCAAAACTTCACCAAAAGTTCAATAAGGGCCATAATTTGTAATTTATTCAGTCAATAGTATCTAACTTAATTTTGAGCCTAGTGTTTACATTGTTAAGATGTTTTAAATCAATATCCGAAGAATATTTAATAGATATATGTCTGATTAGTAGCTTGCACGCTATATACTTTTAACAAATTTAGCCTGCATGCAAAACTTAAACCTTGAAACTTTCTAACTTCAACAAGGGCCATAAATTGTATTAAATTCAGGAGTTATCTAGCCTGATTGTTTGATACCCCTGGTGAGTATACAGAAGTTTTAAGTCAATCCTATGAGTGGTCTAAGAATTATATGCATCATAAGTACCAAGTTGCATACAAAACCTAAATAAATCATCTAATTCAAACACAGGCCATTATTAGAATTAAACTTGTACAAGAGTTATCTAAGTTGACTGACTGACACCCCTAAAGATGTTAATAAAGTTTCAAATCTATCCCATAAGTGGTTACTTCTAAAGATTATGTCCATGTTCCATTGTTACTGTGATAAAGGTGTAACAATCATTCTTGTAGACATAAAGTTTTCAAATTTGAAGGTATTCGATCTGATACTCAAGTGTGCGAACATGTTCCTAACTCAATGCACCCTGTCCCTTTTTAGGGCACCCTGTCCTTTTTAGC
>JAFMSR010001550.1:0-26822 GCA_022818135.1 Saxidomus purpurata
GTACTCAAATTGGTCTCGGCAGATGAGTGAATGAACATTTTCTCGGTTAAAAGTTCAACAGCCTGGACTAAAACAAAACAGGATAATCGGAATAAAGTCAAATGCACTATCACGATATGAAATAGTTATAATGAAATTACCATAAACATTTTAAATAAAAACAAATTAAATTGAAGTGTATAAACTATAAAGTAGTAAGTTTTTATTGTTACTTTTTGTCAATAGTTAGAGGTAGCAAAACAATCTCCTAGCTAGAACCAAGTGGTCCATTGTTAGCTCCCCTTCAAGCGTTACGCCGCAGTGCGTGCGTAAACATTTCTTTCAAACGCGCGATCTTGATAGAAGTAAGTGAAAGTTACCTGGGGGGCTTCTTGCATATTATGGCTCTACCAAATATGTTTAATGAATTTCAATCCATGCATACCTCTGATTTCTACGGCAACAAATCATAACGTTAAAAATAAATTCTCATAAACCACAAGGCCTACAGCTTAGATGTTTGGCATGTAGCAGTGTCCAGTAGACCTCTATAAACCCTCATATTTTTCAGTTATGTCCCTGGGGAAAAATATGGCCCTGCCCTGGGGGTCACTTGATTTTAGATAGGGTTCTAGAAAATTTTCTGCAAAACCACTAGGTCTAGAGCTTAGTTTTTGCCTAGTAAAGATCTACCAATATTGTTCAAATTATGATTACCGGGTCAAATTGTTTTAACGGTAGTCTAGTTACATCAGACTTTGACAAGGCTAATCTTCTTAATAATTTCTTTCAATCACAAACGCAACTTAACGATAAAAACAAAACACTGGGCCACGTATACAAATAAACTATAACCATCCAAAACTAGACTCAATCAACATAACAGAGAACGAAGTAATAACAACACTTAAAACACTCGCACTAGGTAAAGCAGCAGGACCTGACAACATTAATAACAGAATCCTTAAGGAACTTTCACAAGAGCTAGCAATACCACTCAGCAAACTTTTAACAGATCTATCAGCTCTGGTAAGTTCCCATCACAATGGAAACTAGCGCATGTATGTGCTGTATTTAAGAAGAATGACCCCTAGGTAGTTACAAATTACAGACCAATATCACTCCTAAGTACAATCAGCAAGGCACTGGAAAAGACTATACGCAAAATGTTTTCAATTTTTTCACAGAAAACAATACCATATCATCTCTTCAATCTGGTTTTGTTCCTTATAACTCAAAAACAAATAAACTTGTTTCAATATACAATACTTTCTATCAAGCGTTAGATGAAGGAAAAGAAGTTCGCGCTGTCTTTTGTGACATATCAAAAGCGTTTGACCGAGTGTGGCATAAAGGACTTGGTTGTGTGCACTTCTGGGTGCTGTGGGGCTCGTTTTGGGGAGGCTGCGTTTTTGGTACGTGGCATTCCCTGTTTGATATTATTTTTGTTTTTTTCTCTTTAAACTTGAATCTACTGGTGTATCTGGAAATCTATTAAATTGGTTTCGAGACTACCTATTCGACAGAAAACAGAAAATAACTCTTCCTGTACGTTCCTCTGCACTGTCTCTATTTCTGCTGGTGTCCCACAAGGTTTATTCTAGGTCCTCTTCTTTTTCTAGTCTTTATAAATGGCATAGTACTTAATATAAACTCTACTATCAAACTATTTGCTGATGACACTGGTCTGTACACTATTGTTGACAACCCAATTGCTGCAGCTGAAACACTTAACACTGATCTGGAGAAAATATCTGAGAGGGCACAAAATTGGCTTGTCGACTTTAACCCAAGGAAAACTGAATCTCTTCTTATCTCACGTAAATATAACAAACCTGTACACCCACCTCTGACTATGCAAGGTGTTCGGATAAGCGAGGTGACGTCACACAAACACCTTGAAGTTTTATTCTCAAATGATAGAAGTTGGCATGCACATATAGACAGCATCAAAGAGAAAGCATGGCAGATAATAAATATCTTGAGATCATTGAAATTTATTCTTGATCGGAAGTCACTCGAAACTATCTATCTGTCTTTTATATGGCCCCTTCTAGAATATTCCGATGTCGTGTGGGACAACATTACCCAGTATGAGGAAAATGAACTTGAAAAGATGCAACTGGAAGCATGTAGAATCATTGCAGGTGCTACCAAACTTGTCTCTTTCGATAATCTTTACAAAGAAACTGGATTACAGCCCCTCAAAATCAGACGTCAAAAACACAAACTCATTCAAATGAAACATCGACTGACTTCAGAGTATCTTTCCTCTTTAGTGCCCGAAACTGTCGAGCAAATATCTGTATACAATCTTATAAATGCCACTGATTCAAGAAATTTTCATTGTAACTCTCAACTCTTTGCTAACTCTTTCCTACCATCTACAATCACTACCTGGAATCAACTACCACTAGACCATAGAAACTCGCCAACCATAGGTATCTTCAAAAGACGAATTTATTCTGATGCACATTCAATTCCATGCCATTATTACGTTGGAGAACGTTTACATAAAATCATGCAAGGGAGGTTAAGAAACCACTGGAGCTCGTTCAATGAACACCTCTTCTCCAAAAATATTGTAACTAGCCCCTTATGTGAGTGTGGTGATGTCGAAAGCGCATATGACTATTATTTCAACTGTCCATTGTACAAAATAACCTTCTATAAATTTTCTATTTTTTCATATTTTTAAAACACATTGAGGTGATACATTTTATTATACGATGATTTTACAACTTGGTATTTAGATTGGTAATAGAATAATTTTAGACTTGAAATGAAATTCAATGTCATTGTCGTTTACATTTTGTAACATTACTGACTAGTGATGGACTTGGAAGTAAGGGCACAACAGTGTTATCAACACAGATTAATTGTAATCAGAAAAGACATACTACTGGCATCTTAAAAAAGAATATTGTTTAACCTTGTTGATCCTTAATTTTATACATTAAAACAAGATCATTATCAATTACTAATTTTTCTCTGTACAGTACATAATTTCATTGTCAAACACTGGTTACATAAACTACAAAAACTATTCTAATGTTCAGGAATTACAATACAACATAACTGGTTTCGTATAGCTACATATCAATACGCCTACAAGTAACTCTACATCAATTATACTCTGTCAGGGGAATTATATGTATATATATTTTTATCGCATATAGGTAACGTACGGGAAAAGCGCGTTACGGACGTTTGCCTCAACGACCAGTGTGTAGACATATGGATTTGATAGGTCTTTTACTATACTTTAAGAAAATCATACTGTAGAAAATTCCCCCGGTCGGGAGTGGGGGTTAGAGCAGCCCACGGTCTATTGTTTGTCATGTCCATATCCGTTCCGAGATGTCACATATAATTGTGTTTCCATGCCACAGTTCTTATGTTTGAAATTATCTTTAAATATGTGAATGTCATGATTTGTTGAAAAACATACAAGCACATTACCATTCATAATATTGCATCTTTTAACATTTCGATGGTTGATCTTGAAACTATTGTATCTGCTTGTATTTTTATATGCAGATACAATAGTTTCCCGATCAACCCTCGATTTTTGCTACATCTGATGTGATTAATAATTATATATTTCGTTCTATGATATCTAAAATACGATGATTTTCTGGTTTTGTGATTTATGATACTGTACTGTAGTAGTCTATCTAATAGAAATACCTTGTCCAGAAATTAAATGACAGTAAATCTAATATTTTACCAAACCAGATAAGAATAGTGCATCCACCAACAATAACAGTCTCATTAAACAGAATAGGCACTGGCAAATATCCGAAAATTCCATTATTTAGTGGCTTCCAAAGCATTTCAAGCACGCATTTTCATGTACACGTTCATCAAACTGATTCAAAAGCCTCACCAAGATACAAGCGTTTAAAATGCATTGGCAGTGATGTCGAATAAAATTTGAATTCCTGCGTATTTAGCGCTCTACAAACTTTACACACCTGTATATGTATAGTGACGTCATGAATTGAATAATGAACTGGTAATTCTTGCGCTACTCATTGCCATAACGTTAAAACTGTTAATAATATAAACTATTCAAAGTACTGAAGTGCTGACAACAAGGTGTCCTCTACAAAATTGGGCACAAGGGAATTTTTCTTACAGACAATGAGTGATACTTTGCTACCTGATTTTGGTTTCTATCCGTTTATTTTAATCACAGACCTGCAGTTCACTGAAAACATGTATCATGTTGCTGTTGTTTTACTTTTTGATGAAGTAAAATACAGTGCTTTTAAATTGTATATAACCAGCTTTGTTTATGATACATCCTTCAGGAACACTTGACACCACTTCCTCGTCCATTATTTTTCATTAAAATTAAATTTTCATGAAACCTAAAATTTAAGGTAGGTCATTACCTTTAGTCGGTAAAATTAAAAGTTGTCACATTTATTTAAAAATTGGTACATGCATATATCGTGTCCACCTGTGTTGCATGGATACGTTTTTATTTTTGTGACGTCACATGACGACATTTAACAACGCCCTCTAGTGGCAGCGTACCGGAACCATCCCATCATTAAGTTATTCTCATATAGCTTTATTGATACGTATCATATTTTCTTTCTGTAAATTCTAACAAAGTCATCAGAAAATGTATTATACATCCAAGTAAAAACCATTTTCCTTCTTTCACAAAGCATGTCATGATTCCGCTTAAAGCAATTGAAATAACGTTTGAAACGTTATCGTTTTTCAACGCTTTTTTGCCGTTTTTACAAAACATTTCCAAATCGGGACGGTAAAAGTTTATGTAATTTTGACAGTTTCTATTTAATGATGTTTGAACACAATTAATGAAATAAAAACTGGACGTCTTCGTCCTAGATTTTTAACAAATAACGCGTGAATGATACCACTTGAACGTCAAAAGAACGACGTTTGAGAGATGACGTTCAGTTCATGACAACATGTCACTGATAATTTCTATTCTCTGTATTTTTTTAACACGGAAGATTCCCCTTTGCTATGTAAATATGATCAAATAATTGATGTTCTCCAGGTATATATAACCAAGGATTCATCTTTTTTTTACCAAGAAACGTAGTAAGCCTCTGTATAGTCCCGAAAAAAGTCAACAAGTTATGACGTTACACAACAAAACTGAAAAATTACCATCTAAATTTTGAATAATATTCGATACATTTGATCTACATATATCTTCTTAATCTAGCATTATTTGTTTTATTATTTCCCAGTGCTATTCATATAAATAAGTTTACAGCCGTTGTGAGATGAGCTAGAGTATACATGCATATACAAAATAATACAACGGCCTAAAAGGAAGACATGATTATATCGATGCTGGTTGGCACAGTTGGTAACGCAGCCGGACATCATTCAGAATCTTTTTTCATGGTATATAACTATCGAAATAACATTTTAAAAAAACATCAAACTTTAAGATCTTCTTTTTAGAAAACTTTCACATTATCGTCACAGCTATTTCGCCATCTCGTGGCAGAAATATGCCACTATAGTATTACACAAATCGGTTGCCTTCATGAATTCTTCCCTTTTTAAAGCTTAATTATTGTTCAACCCAGTTGGAAAATCATTTTAAGGTTATATGAAAAATATTCCAAAACGTAAAATATCTGATTTCCAATCAAGGCACGGAAATGTCCTGCTAATCTGAGATCAGCGGCCGGGAAATCGAAAAAATCGTTACTTACGAATGCGTTTATGAGGATGCTACGTACGACACTATTTCACTAACTCTAAGATTCCCGTTACGTCTTATGCTCTCGTAAATTATATAAAGTGTATCGTTGGTTTTCGCGAGTTAGCACTGAATTATATTCGCATAAATTGACTTTCTCCTGCATTTTTAGTTCACACTGAGCACGCAGTGACCTCTCCCACCACTCGTCATCCATCGTGCGTCTGTCATCCGTCCGTCTGTCAAATAGTTCGCCCCACTTCAACGGAAACAGTTCCTAAAATCAAGGATATAGTTTTTTAGTACATGCATGGAAAAGTCGACTGTCTCAGTGGTTAAGTTTTTAATCAAGTAGATTGCCAAGCTGCTGTAATCTCCGAGACAATGTTTTAAGGCGAAGTGTTTGGATCCCAGGTAAGAACGAACACTATGAAAATGTTGCCAAAGACGGTCGTCCTAATGTGATGCAACTAAAGCAATCTTCAAAGTTTATTTTGTTCGATTTTGTATATCAAATAAGTGTGGAAAGGAAAACTGCAATACCCACTTAATCGTCATATGACTCATGTATCAAACTCGGATCTAATTATGCATGTTTGAGGAAAAGTATACAATACAGAATCCGGGACGGCTAACTTGTGTAGGTGTTTATATAATGATATATGCAAAAGGATATGTATTTGTGATATAAACACCTGCACCATCTTCTATAAAATAAATTATATTTTATTAAATATTTTGAAGTATGATACGGTATTAAATTTCATAATTATAATACTTTTTTGGTTATTCTTAAGGTAGGTCAGTACCTTTCGCCAGTAAAATTGAAAGTTGTCACATTTGTTTGAAATTTGGTACATGTATATATTGTGCCCATGTGCGTTGCATGGTAACGTTTTTATTCACATGACGTCATGTGACGTCATTTAACAACGCCATCTTGCGACAGCGTACCGGAAGCATACCGTCATGTGGTTATTGTTATGTTATTTTGTCATTTGTGGACCTACTTTTATTTTTCAAAGATTGCTATAATACTTGCATAATATTCTATCAATCGGTGTGCAAAAATCTATTAAACTTTAATTTTAAAAGTATTACATTTCCGTCGAAAACGTACAGAAAAACGTCAGAAACAATATTTTTCTGCTCAATGAATTTTGCCATTTCGGAGAATAACCAAAATAGTATACGGTGAAAGATTTTGAAATTTTGACAATTTACTATTTTTGATTTCTGAAACTGAATAATTGAATAAAAATGGATGTGTTCGGCTCAGATTTTTCAGAAAGCGCTCTTGAATAATGTCACTGTAACGCGAAAAAGTGACGACGCTTCTAGGAATAGGTAAATAAAGTGATCGTTTACGTACACGGAGTGAAAATGGCAAACAGTCATTGGACTCATTTTTTCATACGTAACTTCCGAAAACTCCAATATTTTAAAGAATGGAACAAGCAATTTCTCAATATTTCATTTATTACCTATATATTTATGGAAAAATACTCTACCAGCTTACTAATTTCTTGAGTGTTGTCTCACAGAAGTTGTTTTAAACGGTTTTCACAACTTCTCGAAAATAAAAGTCTTAAATGCTTCGAGTTAAAACCTATCCTGACAACAGTAGACCCTTTACTAGCACAGAATGATTATAAAGTAAAAGTACATTCCCACATTTTGCTAGAAAGTCAACGAAAATCCTTAATGCACAACCCGTATTGCTCAAAACTCGTGTACATGCTTAAGCCACGTTGTTGTTATCCTGGAAATGATCCCATCTATTTGCAGCTATTTGGATAATATCGCACTCAGGGAATTGACGTTGCTAAAATATTTGCTCTTTAAACATCTTAAAAAACATTTACATAATACTTTCTTCTTGAGTATGTAAAACCATTCATAAGTTTTATGTTATGATAAAGAATTCAATGATAACACATATCAGTGTCAGAAATCCTAGATATCCTGGTGGAAGAACGCTTGCTTCTAATAAGAGAAGTAGCGTGTTCAAACCACGTCGTACCAAAGACGTGAAACTAAACAGTAACAACCTGTACATATATCAAAGAATAAAATGAGCCTTCAATTTTATAAGGTACTGTCAAATTACTTTCATAACATGTAATCATTAAACTTTTGAAAATGTGGCGTGCAATTAAAACTGTTTTCCGTTTGTGTGTTATTTTATCAAGTAATTTATAAAACGTGACACGTATCCCGTTTTCTTACACACGCATTCAAAACGAATTTTAACCATGCTAAGTGTAGTTTTATTGTAGTTCAATGGTGTACTTACGAAGATCAGAATTGTAATGATGATTGCATACAGACTGCAGGATGCTTTGTGCTTAAATAATGATGTTTTTCTGCCTACAAATGGTGCAATTATCAAATAATATATGACATTTAATACCGTATCATACTTCAAAATATTTAATAAAATATAATGTATTTCATAGAAGATGGTGCAGGTGTTTATACCATAAAATCCATATCCTTTTGTATATATCATTATATAAACACCTACACAAGTTAGCCGTCCCGGATTCTGTATTGTATACTTAACCTCAATGATGCATAATTACATCCGGGTTTGATACATGAGTCATATGACGATTAAGTGGGTATTGCAGTTTTCCTCTCCACACTCATTTTATATACAAAATCGAACGTAATAAACTTTGAATATTGCTTTAGTTACATCACATTAAGATGACCGTCTTTGGCAACTTTTTCATAGTGTACGTTCTTACCTGGGATCCAAACACTTCGCCTTAAAACATTGTCTCGGAGATTACAGCAGCTTGGCAATCTACTCGATTAAAAACTTAACCACTGAGACAGTCGACTTTTCCATGCATATACATGTATACTAAAACACTATATCCTGCTGCTATAAATATGTATGTTACAATTTAATGCCGAATAAAATATATGTTATCTTATGTTATAATCCAGAACTAATATAAAATTGGAGTTAATTTTGCTGAAATAAAAGCCAAGTCTGACTTTCATTCTTTCCACAAAAGAGAGCTATTTGACCAGTTTCAGCAAGCAAAATTTCGTAACATTTTGAGTCGTAACTGTACATGTAATTCAAAATTGAGGAATTAAAAAATTAAAGTCACCTGCAAGTAGGATGATCCTGGATTTTAGGAACTGTTTGAAGTTTCAGGGATTATCTCTGTTCATAACATTTTTATCTGTCATCAAATATTTACAAAGTAAAATACTATCAAGTTTGTGCAGTTAAAAAAACTGTCAACGAATTCGACTTGCGGACAAGATGATTATAATGTTTTCCTTTTATTGCCGCAACAACAAAATAACTGCAATGATGGAATGCATTCTCATTGCAAATATTAAATAAAACCACCCAAAACATCACTGTAAAGTTGAATAATATTTATCATTTAGTTAATAGGAGATGCCGCGGAAGTGGGACGAACTATTTGACAGACGGACGGAACAATAATTAAGCTTTAAAAAAGGAAGAATTCATGAAGGCAACCGATTTGTGTAGTACCATAGTGGCATATTTCTACCACGAGATGGCGAAATAGCTGTGACGATAATGTGAAAGTTTTCTAAAAAGATGATCTTAAAGTTTGAAGTTTTTTTTAAATGTTATTTCGATAGTTATATACCATGAAAAACATTCTGAATGATGTTCGGCTGCGTTACCAACTGTGCCAACCAGCATCGATATAATCATGTCTTCCGTTTAGGCCGTTGTATTATTTTGTATATACATGTATACTCTAGCTCATCTCACAACGGCTGTAAACTTATTTATATGAATAGCACTGGGAAATAATAAAACAAATAATGCTAGATTAAGAAGATATATGTAGATCAAATGTATCGAATATCATTCAAAGTTTAGATGGTCATTTCTTTCAGTTTTGCTGTGTAATGTCATAACTTGTTGACTTTTTTCGGGACTATACAGAGGCTTACTACGTTTCTCGGTAAAAAAAAGATGAATCCTTCGTATATATATACCTGGAGAACATCAATTATTTGATCATATTTACATAGCAACGGGGAGTGTGGCACTTCCGTGTTAAAAAAAACTGAGAATAGAAATTATCAGTGACATGTTGTCATGAACTGAACGTCATCTCTCAAACGTCGTTCTTTTGACGTTCAAGTGGTATCATTCACGCGTTATTTGTGAAAAATCTAGGACGAAGACGTCCTGTTTTTATTTCATTAATTGTGTTCAAATATCATTAAATAAACACTGTCAAAATTACATAAACTTTTACCGTCCCGATTTGGAAATGTTTTGTAAAAACGACAAAAAAGCGTTGAAAAACGATAACGTTTTAAACGTTATTTCAATTGCTTTAAGCGGAATCATGACATGCTTTGTGAAAGAAGGAAAATGGTTTTTACTTGGATGTATAATACATTTTTCTGATGACTTTGTTAGAATTTACAGAAAGAAAATATGTTACGTATCAATAAAGCTATATGAGAATAACTTCACGATGGGATTGTTCCGGTACGCTGCTAGAAGACTTTGTTTCAGTGACCTACTTATACTTTACACATTGCAAACTCAAATCGCCTCAGTACTTTGTTTTAAAAGAAAAAAACTCTACAAGTATACAGGCCTAATATTGATTTGGATCAATATGACAAGTAGGTCAAAACAGAAAACAGGTTTAGGTTAAAATGAAAGTATGAACTCAATAAAGGATATCACGTTTATTTCAAAGTTTCATGTTAGATGTTGTATGTTTCACATTTGATGTCCATCTTCTATTCCCTACGTCGGCACATAGCCAGGAGGGATTTTGATTACATAGTTGCTAGGGCAATCTGGTTCCGGGCAGCATTTTCCAATAGCTGGCGGGCGCAGACGACAAACGCTTGGTAATTTCCATTTTAAACAGCTAAAGAGCAAAACACAATGAAATATATAGCTGTGAAAAGATAAGTGCACAGAGACAATGGGAAGAACACGCTGTTCTTAAAATGGTAAATATATAAATAGCAAATGACGTTCAACTAAACACACGTTTAGTAAGTCCGAGTACTAAACAACAAAAAAAGAGTTTGAAATGTATGTTTAGACACAATACAATGTTTTAAAATATCCTGCTATTGTAACAAGTACGAGGATTGTTCAAATATGAATGCATGTAGAACGTTATCTCGCTCAATAATGCGAAAATCAGGAGGGAATCAAGATTATTGGGTAGATAAACAAGTTAGCTTTACATTGATACCACACCCATTAAAATCCGTTCACTTTAGCTGTGTCTATCGCTCGCAAAACATTATCTACTCGTGTATACTAATACAAAAATGGTTGGAAGAAGGTCAGCGTACGCCGTTAAAATACGGTCCTATATTAAGAATCGTTGCATTCTTGGCATAGGGTGTAAACTTTAAGACATTTTTTATGGAATATGTTCTGTTTATGGGCATAATGAAATGCCTTTTTCGACAGTTATTCGTTGGTTTAAGAAATTCAAATGTGGGTTAGTTTCAAAAGAAGATGCACCACATGGCCGTCGGCCGAAAACGACAACGTCTGCCAAAATGGTTGCTAGAGTGTAAGAAATAGTTGCTACAGATGCAAGATACACCGCTAGGCAAATAGCTAGTATGGTTGGCATCTCATTAGGCGTAGCTCATGCATTTCTGAAACGTAATTTGAAAATGAGAAAGATCTGTGCTAGATGCATTTCCCATCTGTTGACAGATGAGGCGAAAATGTTGCTTAAACAGTTTCCAAATTACAATGCACGGTCTTTCGCAAATGTCGTCACTGGTGACGAGACATGGGTTCACTTTTTTGAGCCCAAACAAAAGATTCAGTACAAAATATGGGCAACAAAATATGGGAAAAGATTATGCATTGCAAAGCGGACCATGAGTGTCAAGAAGGTAATGTATGCCATATTCTTCACAAATCAGGGTCCTGCCATTCAGGTTGCTGTACCTAAAGGCAAATCCGTAAATGCGAAGTTTTACAAGACTAAAGTTCTTCGAAAACTGAAGAAATATTTCAAAATTCGAAGACCTGCATCTGGTTTGGCCAATGTCAGACTGCTACATGACATGTCTTCAAAGATTGGATTAGAAGACTGAAGCTTTGCATATCTGTTTGAGGTGAACACTTCGAGGGGATAAACTAAAATTTTCATTGAAATCTATCAAGGATACATTTTTATGTGCTTAGATGCATTCATATTTGAACATTCCTCGTATACACAAAATTAAGGACATTATGAGCCACTTTTCTTCATTCCAAGCAGACTATATTGCATACAAATATATAGCCTATCTTTCATGTTTTTTTTTAATTTTACATACATTTATAAGTAACGAACGAAGTTTCGGAACCGGAAATTTTTTTTAACGTGTTTTGTGAAAAGAAACGTACGCAGTCATTTCTTAAAAATTTTAGTTTGGCTGATGTTTAATGCTTTTCTATTTCGTGTTTCACCAAAAATAAGAAACAACGCGGTTTCTAGACTTGCACATATCATGTATGGAGTCACTTTGTAATACAGACTGTTGTGTGAAATTCTTAAAAACGTTACATTTTAACTATATAGCCTTGCTTGCACATTTTTTTTCTATTGTACATGTATTTTTAAATCTTGTAACTTCTACAACTGCTTTTTCTCGATATTCATTTACACATCTTAGTTTGGAAACTGTTATTTGTACCAAATTATTCGGAACGTTACTTTTTAAATCGAATGTACATGCTGTATGTAGAACGGAGTATTTTTGTCAATGATGTTTCAAAATATAAGAAAAGCTTTCCGCCTTGTGGTTTCAAATATTTTTAAGCAGGTTTTGGGGAAAAAAACTGCTTATAAGAATGGCGTTGTCGTATGTCCGCGGGCGGGCGGATAGGCGGGCGTCAAACATTGGTTTCCGTTCAATATCTTGAGTTAGGAGTGACCAATTGCAATGAAACTTGTCGTGTTGGTAGCTTGCATGGAGACTAAGCTTGGGATTGCATTTAAAGTTACTAGGGTCAAAGTCAAGGTCACTGTTACTAAAAATAGAAAAACGGTTTCCGCTCAAATATTCATGTCAGTAGTGACCAATTGCAATGAAACTTAATGTATAGGCAGCATGCGTGGAGACGCAGCTTGTGATATTATTTGGGGTCACTAAGGTTAAGGTCAATGTCACTGTTACTAAAAATAGAAAAACGGTTTTTGCTCAATGACTCAAGATAGGAGTGACCAATTATAATGTAACTTGGTCTGTAGGTAGCTTGTGTAGAGACAAAGCTTGGGATTGCATTTGGGGTCACTAGGATCAAGGTTAAGGTCACTGTTACTGAAAATAGAAAAACGGTTTCTGCTCAATAACTCAAGATAAGAGTGACTTATTGCAATGAAACTCGGTGTGTAGGTAGCTTGCGTAGAGACGAAGCTTGGGATTGCATTTGGGGTCACTACGGTCAAGGTAAAGGGCTCTGTTACTAAAATACAGTAATGGCTTCCACTCAATAACTTGAGTTAGGAGTGACCATTTGTAATGAAACTTGATGTGTAGGGACCTTTCGTGGAGAGGAAGTTTTTGGTCACTAGGCCAAGGTCACTAAGGTCAAGGTCAAGGTCACTGTTACTAAAAATAGATTTTTTTAGTTTTTAGATTGTTTTAAGCAAAAACATTGTTTGGGGTCAAGGTCACTAGGGTCAAGGTCATTGTCACTGTAAGTAAAATAGATTTATATTTTTTTGGTTTATAGAGTGCTTTAAGCAAAAAATATTTTGGGGGTCAATGTCACTTGGGTCAAGGTCAAGGTCACTGTTACTAAAAATAAATTTGAGAAAAAAAATTAAAATTGTTTAAGCAAAATAAAAAATTGTTTGCAGCGGGGTGAGTCAAGGTGACTCTTCTTTATAATTCTACAATTTCTACAGGCACCGTTTAAACTTGCTTTGGCGGAATTGCCGCGTCTTCTTGAAATTTTCCTATATAATCTGTGGCCCCCTAGGCAAGGTGAAGTCAAACTTTATATCTAATGGAGTGTGTGTGTACGTTCCCTTTCTCAGAATTACATTTCCGTTTTACTACTTCGGGTCCTGAAATTTCGATCGTTATTCACAAATAAATAATACATTGTATAAACATGTCAGATACAATATACTACTGTCACAGTGATGTCATGTATGCAGATATAGCATTCTGCTTAGAACGAAGCTGACAGGCGTGTATGTTTCCCGGAATTTTTGTTTCTGGACATTATTGCTGATAAAATATTTGCTAAAGCTACAAGGTTTTTAAAGACAAATGAATACAGGTAACAACTAAAGCTGTCATATGTCACAATTATCGTTTCTGCAGTGTGTACGTTTCCAGAATATATATTATTCATCAACTTTCTGAAATTTCTCTAATGCTGTCATAAAGACTGATAATTTGACATTTAGCTGACCAGACGTACCGTTCTTTACAGGAGTAGAAACCCGTCTTTCCATCAACACAGGTGCAGGTGTATTCACAACCGTCATTCCAGTGTTCTCCCTCGGCGTATAATGTATACCGATAATAACACCCGTCTGAACCATTATGAAATTAAATACAATAAAGGCAAATATAATACGCATATTAACTGTGTGACTCGGAATGAGCTCACTAACTACTAAATCTTTATGAACTATCTGCATGCCTGATAAAATAACAATTAACATTTGCAACAAATGTACAATATGATTTTAGAGTATGCATGAATCTAGCAAATTTGCCTTAGACAAGTAGACGCGACCGTTCAACACCAGAAATCTTAATTATGCCCCCTTCGAAGAAGAGGGGTATATTGATTTGCAGATGTCGGTCGGTATGTCTGTCTGTCCGTCCGTCCGTCCGTCCGTCCGTCTACCAACCGGTTTTCGGATGATAACTCAAGAACGCTTGGGCCTAGGATCCTGAAACTTGATTTGGAGGTTGGTCATGACCAGCAGAGAACCCCTATTGTTTTTAGGTCAGTATGTCAAAGGTCAAGGTCACAGTGACCCGGAATAGTAAAACGGTTTCCGGATGATAACTTGAAAATGTTTGGACCTAGCATCTTCAAACTTAATGTAGAGGTTTGTCATGACCAGCAGATGACTCCTATTGACTTTGAGGTCAGTAGGTCAAACTTCAAGGCCACGGTGACCCGTAATTGTAAAACAGTTTCTGAACGATAACTCGAGAACGCTTGGGCCTAAGATCTTGAAACTTGATGTGGAGGTCGGTCATAGCCGGTAGAGGACCCCTAACGGTTTTGAGATTAGAAGGTCAAAGGTCAAGCACAGAGACCCGGAATTGTAGAATGGTTTCCGCTCAATAACTTAAGTTAAGAGTGACCAATTGCAATGAAATTTGGTTTGTAGATAGTTAGCGGGGAGAGGAAGCTTGGGACTAGGATCAAGGTCAAAGTCAATGTTACTAAAAAAAAGAAAAATGGTTTACGCTAAATAACAGTTACGAGTGACCAATTGCCATGAAACTTGGTGTGTAGGTAGCTTGCACGGAGAGGAAGATATTTAAATATTTTCTTTTAATTTTTTTAATTGTTTTAAGCAATTTTTTTTCGGGGGCAGAGGGCAAGGTCACAGTTACTTAAAATAGATTTTTTTCGATTTTTTTTTATTATAAAATTGTTTACGCAAAAATAATTATTTTAGGTCAAAGTCACTACTAAAAATAGTTGTTTTTTTTCAATTTTTTTTCTTTAGTTTCAAATTGTTTTCAACAACAAAAATTTTAGGGGTCAAGGTCACTGTTACTAATTATTTATTTTTTTTCAATTTTTTTTTTTTTGATTATAAAATTGTTTTACGCAAAAAAAATTTTAAGTCAAGGTCACTACTAAAAATAGATTTTTTTCAATTTTTTTTTGGTTAAAAAAATTGTTTCAGGCAAAAAAAATTTAAAAATTAGGTCATTGTCACTACTAAAAAATTTTTAGGGGTCAAGGTCAAGGTAACAGTTACTAAAAATCATTTCTTTTATCAGTTTTTAATTGGTTTTAGCATCAAACTATTTTATTGGAGGTCCAGGCCACTTCATAAAATATTATTTTTTTCGAATGTTTTATTTTCTTTATTCTTTTTTTATTTATTTTACAATTTCTACAGTTGCCGTTTTCACGAATTTCACACTGAGTTTTACTTTAAAAATTGTTCCCTTTATAGTACAACTTTTGCATCAAGGGGGGCATACGTGTTTTACAAACAGCTCTTGTTTAAAACAGATTTAATGTCGTCTTAAAGAAAGTAATTGCACCTTTCAACTGCTCACTTTCAGATTTTGGTAAAAAAACTGAAGTTCTTCGAGCTGTATAAAATAACATATTTTAGAACATATAGATCTAGTCATATAAAAGGGTTCCAATATAAATTCCTGCCAAATATATCTGTAGATTGTAAATAATACGCTGCCAAATAATAAGGCGTTGCAAACGCTTTTGAAATTCTAATATTAACATTTATTACTCTTCCATGAAATTTGCGGTCTTCTGATTGGTCAAATATCCGTAAATAGATATTGATATTTACGGGTAAGCCTGTTATATACACTTGACATATCCCATTACTGTACCCCATGCCAAATGTGAGCTTGTTCACCGCGTACAGTACGTCAATGTACAAGTCCGTGCTGATTTGTGACGTCACGAAGTGACATTGAGGTATCATAAGGGGATCTGAAGGTATGCTTACGTTCAGCCGTTTAATAATAAAACATAAACGGAATCTTTCAATATTTAGGGAAGGGTAATAAAATTGATAAGTGTTTTTTGACGTGATAAATGGGGATATATTACCCGCCTCAACAAAATATAAGTCTAGGCGGGTACTATATCCCTATATACTACTTCAAAAACCAAATAACATATAAACGTGTAGCAGTGCCGTAAAACCTGCATTCAATCGTTTTTTTACAAAGTCCTTCCTAGATTTTTACCTCTATTGTTGATTTTAGTCTTTCCTTTTATATCTATGTATAAGTTATTTTTGAAATTTTACTTTTTTCAATTGCAACTGAGAGCAAGCAGCTTTAAGATATGTGTTGTGTAAAAAGCTGACCTACTGCAAAGAAAAATCCTACATTTACTTTCATCTCCGCGATAAAAGGCATGGCATGCGTTCGAATGTGTTAATTGATTGATGGGACTTAAATGCATATTCAACATGACTTGTGGAAAATGTATATTTTATTATACAAGAAACAACACGGGAGCCATCAGTTATACAGCTTGGGTTCAACTTGTCAACGCAAAATTAAGACAAATGTGACAAATTAAGGAAATAGGAGTGATAGCTTTAGTGAATACTTTGTCAGAGTGAAAATATGTAAATAACAGAAAGCAAAACACATAAAAAATATGTACCTTACATGACTGATGTTATATTGGTCAAACCTTCAAACGGCACTGTACACTATTTATTTTGAATGCATAAATACTAGTTACTGTTACAAGACTGATTTCGACTTTCAAATTGGACAAGGCCTACGGCCAAATGATTGTTAACCTCAGGTAAGTGAAATATATTCTATCACGGCTGCTTATCAGATCTGCGGGACCTGAGGTGTGACGTATATTCCAGAGATAGGGATGGGTTGCGGTAAAGCAATAATACCAGAGTAATCACTTCACGTATGGGAATGTTGTATGTTGCTGTTATATGGAAGCTGTAAGTTAATTACATCTAATTGAGCCTTGTGTATGCGTCAGCTGTTGCATAGTCCTACCTGTTGTGTAAGTTTGGGATACTGGCACGATAGACGTAGTAGTAGTGGTCATAGTGCTTTGTGAAGTTCTAGATGTTGACACCTGTGATATCGCGGTCGTTGGTCCTGGTGTACCGGTAGAATTCAAAGAAGTACCATTGTCACAATTTAGGTTACACATGTCAGTAGTACAGCACTGAACTAGACAAGATCCACCTGAATCAAGAAAATAGCCAGATAAAGAAACATAAAGTCGTTGGAATGCAGTTGAAGTTTCGAGTGCACGTTAAATGGATTTGTGTTCAACTTTACCTTTAATACACTGCACATTGCTGTTTTAAGTTCGATATTCATCGTCATGAAACGCTTTGCAAATATGAATTCCAGTTTCACAAACACATTTGTTTTTTTTCCTATTTAAAGGCAGCATTTTAGTTATTTATCTAATGTGCCAAAATTTTGCATGATACAGCAATCACCGTGGAGTAGTCTGTTGCATTTACAATTTAATATCTGCGCTCATCTTAACATGATAAAGGTTTTCACTTTCACATTCAAAACTAATTTTGAGGTTCAATTTGTAAGTCTAAGAAACGGAACAGAAATGACTTGCCTATCTCAAAAGAATTCCGACGTCGCTTGCCTATGAATAACGAGGCCAATCCCTTGTACTTCAATATCTCGTCGTTACATCTCTAAGACATAGGACGTATTAATTTTTTATTACATAATTGATGACAGGTGATGCATTGCGCCAATATTTTTTATATCTTAGTTGTTTTATCTTTTAATTTCTTTATTTCTAATCACCAGGACAGAGAATAGATATTGTTTAGTTAAGCCCTGTACATAAATATATATGATATAAACCATACATATTGCAAAGACTTCAATGAGATTCAATCCTAACCGCCATGCCATGGCTGCATTTTTTGATATCATAACAGTCTGTGATGTCGATTTTTCTTCACCATATTGTTTGGCACAAGCCATATCAGTACACATGTAGTTCTAGAGGAAATACATAGAGTGATGAAAAATTATCATTCACTTGTTATTCTTTGCGGCGAAAATTGGCGATACACTCTCTTCGTGACTTATTGCAAGGTTTTCCTCAAACACCTGACCTTTATCATTAACGCTGTAGCAGTATTGCCTTCTCTTTTCGCCATGTTTTGCAGACAGTACATTGTCCTATGACATTTTGTTTACTTATTGACTATTATTGGTTATATTTTTTCTTATTCCTTGAAGTGTAAATATATTTGCAACTTCGTCAGTGCGTACTGAACTGTGGTGTACTTACATGAAGTATGTATCCTTCCTCACATTCATTCTGAGTCATGGACTGATTACCTATTCTTTTAATCTCATTTTGTCACATGGAATTATCACCTTTCACCACATGGAATTATTACCTTTTCTGCTTCACATTTCGTAGTATACCTCACCTCATGAGAATTAGGGTTGATTGTTTTGAACAACATACACACCTGTAGAACATATAAAAGAATGAAGAATTACATTGTCATAGCGTTTATTTCCCCAAAAAGGCTCTTTTCTATGATATTTATTGACAGCTGTTTAGTGTGTACACATACGAAATAAAACTCCAGTACATGAAACTTATATATGGACGTATCTCCATGTCAATCGAATAGAAAACAACCAAGTATTATTGTATGATGTTCATGTCTCGAGTATTACCTTACCACAGCATGTAACACTCTCTGTGAAGTTACAGGCATAGAAAAAATTATATGATTTTTACAGGCTGTTGACGGGCTATATAATGTTATATATCATGTATTGGATTTTCTCAGCTTGCTGCCATTCTAAAACTGTATACGCAGTTCTGTATCTTTACAAAAAACCATTGTATTTTTGTCCATTTGGTGAAACGTATCAAACATGAAGTCGACAACTCGGAATTAAGAACTGTTATTTACAGCAATATGTATACTTAACAGCTGTTTAACTTGTCTGTCCCAAAAATGCGGTGGAGTCTTTGTTAACGAAATAGTGGACCAGCACTTAAAACAGTTATATTATATTTATGCACGTGTGTGAAGCTTGTCTTATTCTTTTATAGTCTTGCAGTCAGATATGCTGTCACGCAACCGTGTTGCGGATAGACGAATTAACAAATAACATATGTTGGCCAAAGGTCATGTAATACTGAACACTGACCTCATCCCGGCCACACAGTTTGATTTTGCTACAGTCGTCGTGTGTTAATTGCGTGGCGCAGTTAAAACATATTGGTCCTCTTGGAGAGATGTATCCTAAATATAAAATAGATAACATATTAATGACATCAGTAGGAAGTCCTCAGTCAAGGGTGTCTTACATGATTGTGACATTTTTTAATCAAGACAAAACTTTATCCTTCCGAATACAAGTTTAGATTGTATTTTTGCAACTGTTTCGAGAACTTTCACTAGAACATTATGCCATTGTTAACATTCAATGTTTTATAAAATATCTGACCTTCCAAAGAAAATTATAATCATCTGTCAAATTTAACAAAAAGAAATTCAAAACGACATGTTTGAATACCTAGGAAGCAAAATACCTGAGACTGCATGTAGCTAGTTGTATCAGAATATGTATTTAAGAGAAAGAGTCTTTTTTCGGTTAACATTATTTTTTCGGCTTACATTGTTATTTACCTGTATTTCCGCATCCTTTGTTACTACACAAGTTTCCCGAGCAACATTCACTGCATACTAGTAGTCCATTTGATCTTTTACTTGAGACGTCGTGAGTCCCTGGGTGCAACCGAGACATACTGTTAGAAATAGTTTGGTTTATTTTATAGGACACTTCTTCATCTGCATGTAAGTCTACATCAATTTCTTCTGCTGGCTTGTTAGAAACTTCTCGTTTCCCTAAACCGGAGGATCTAGTACATTGCTGAAAATATATGAAACATATACCCGAGATCTTTATTTAAATCGCAAGTTCTAAGAACGAAATTATTTATAGGTTGAATAGAAATACAGCATTTCTAAAATTACGCTCTAACATGGGTTCAAACTTCACATTTTATTCCGTTCCTGTGCTAACAATACAGTGCCGTGTATCAGGAAAAAAAAATTAATGTTTTACACAATAGCCACCGTTGCACTCATGGGTAAGCGGAAATTCAAGGTGCTAGATAATTTAGTATATCTATTCGGATAGTTTATAAACCTTCTAACTAGTAAAATTACTTACATTTTCATCTCGACAACCCAGGTTATACCTAATACTTCCTGTAACACTAACAAACGCATCAACATAGCAGCGCTGAAATAATGATCTTTTTAACTAAATATCACATGTTTGTTTTGTATTGTTCAGATACCATATAGTATCATATAAGTCAACTGTGTATTTTGTAAACTATTGAATTTATTAAATAAAGTTGGTAAGGGGCATAATAATATCTTGGTTATGTACAATTTGTCAGAAATTCTAACATTCCATTTAACTTCGCTACTGTTCAACTGTCCACATACCGACATTTAACGGCACAGTCTGTGTACTCATATAACATATTACTATATCTATTGACCTTATTAACGTACAACTGTGCAACCATTTAGTTAGACTGGAAGCAGTCCTGCAAGTATTTTTAAAAGCATTCATTTAAAAGCTTCTCCACCTACATCGACCAATTTTATTTACCCCGTTTGCTTTTGGCTTCGGTATGATTTTCTTTGAATGAAATATTTATTGAGTCTCCGAAAATATACATATTCATACGGGCAAATTTTTGTATCGTCTTTTATTAGACTTCGTGATCTAAACTGAGTTTTAAATACATTGTACATCATAAAGGTTATTACAAAGGTAAATGGAAGTTCTTACTTCGAAGGAGCGACTTACGCAAATCAAATGTTTACGCAGAAATGTTCGACATTTACTTAAATAGTCTCGAAAATATATAATTAATCTCACATTAAATAGATTGTAAAATGTATTAATTTACCTCGTGTGATCCACACTTCAATACAGTACCACAGTCAGTAGGACTGACCGCATCAGTGCAGTATAAACAACGTAAGGTTGCTTCTACAAGAAGAAGTTACAAAAGTGTTTACTTGAATTTTTAATTAATTTAACAAATAATCGCTAAAAGCTGATTTTGAGGAGTCAGAAGTGTGAAGATTTCGACATAATTATTCAACAGAAGGAACAGAAATTGAAATGTTGATATTTTCCGTATTCATATATCTTTTCTGTCATGCTAAAAAGACTTTCGTACAGGTCTGGAAACAAACAAAAAATTGCAACATACAATCAATTTGTTTTAGATAATGGGTCATTAGCTTATTCATACAAATACATTAATATGTGTTTTTGCAACAAAATTATATTTCGTGAAATAAGAGGATGAAATACCTGTATGTGTATTTAGAAACACAGCAGCCAATAGAAGGTATAGCAACATACCACTGGAACAACTTGAACTGTAAAAAGTGTAAACGCATTTGTGTAAATGCTAACGAAAATGCCAGAAACATATATCTCAACATTGAAAAGAACTTGCTGGCCAGCTTTAATAATTCAATATACTCAATTAACTCAATTTAACTAGTGATAAACATTTGAAAGATAACGCTGTAGTTTCAAGTAGATTGACGATATGCATTCATAAACAGATTTTGGTTTAACTTTAAATTGACATTACCTTTAAAAATTGTAACTAAGAAACACACTTCGAATTATTTTCTATTGCTATTGCAAAATCTGTTTTTCAACTGAAATTGTTTAAAGCAGTGTAAAGTAGATATGAAACAAACGAACTTGAGTGTTATTAATGGAATATTGCTCCAATGGCGTCCATAGTCGATGTTTAAAGGAATTGCATGTATCCCGCGTGTAGGAGATGAGACAATAAAAACAATTGAAATAATACTAATAACCGATCTTTTTCATTCAATATAACTGACTATGGTTAGAGCAACGCAAAACAGTTTAACTTCAAGTTTTCTTTAAGGTAACTTTTAGACTAACCAGTCCGGTGTGGTCCTTTAACGATGATACTTTTGTCAAGCCATGCCTTAAGTTAAGATCAACGGGTGGCGATTGAAATATTGTATTTGATTAAAGATAGCTGTTTATATTTAAATTAATTAAGTTTTTTCTTTAAATTCTTGAATATAACGATTGGTATTTATAACACCTGCTTTAAAATGTGTTCAATATATCAAAATATAGGCCAGTTCATATCTTTGAATTGGGCAGAGGTGCGTTACATTACCTATATATTGTTAATAGTACAATCTATGTCGAAATATCTTTATCTGAAAAAGAAATATGTCGAAGATTTTTTACAAATGAAATAAACAAAAAGAGCCGTTCATTATTATTGTTATTCAAAAGTTAAGTTTCGGCCTTTTAATTAGTTTTGGTTTTAAAATTTCGACAATGTACTGGTCATCAATTTTTGAAAAATTGAGAATTGTCGCAAAGTCACTTTATGGCATTACAACCAACAGAATCAATGTTAATGAAACAGTATCGATTCGCATATGTAATCAAAGCATTGAAAGTACTGAAAGACTGTCAGCAGAAAATTCCCGCCAGGTCTTGGTTTGTATTGCAGTATGTTGTTGTACTATCAACTGCTATTATTCCAGATTTTTGACATTGCTTGAAAAAGTTAAGATTAAAATTCTGCATGTTCAGCTTTCTCGAGGGCTATACCTTCTGATGTACATGTACTTATATTAAATATTGTACATTAAAAAGATCAGAAGCATTTCATTTACAAAGGCATAACCTGTCAACGGAGGGCAATAATTTAAATCATTTCCTATGCCACTCAGGAAATGATGGGAACTAACCACTCTTACCACTAAGGAAACAAAAAAGATTTTCACTGGAATTCGAACATACTATCGTAAGATTATAGCTACTTTACCGACTTATCTAACGCGGAATGTCTATTTATGCTGGACTTACTATATTTTTAAACCTCAAAGATTTGCTTACACCTAGACAACACAAATGGAATCTTATTTTGTTTATCGAATAAAACAGGAAACACTGAGTATAAAAACAAATGTTATGAGACTTATTAATAACATCAAAATTCTTTTTTACAAAATATTCTAATATGCCTATGGTATATTTCTATAGTCAGTTTGAGTGCTTTAATATGATTAAAGCACTCGGAAAAGTAGACGGAGTTTCGGACATGGAAGTAGCTCCTTCCGACTTTTCTAATTTACTCCCGCGCACTAAATAAAATATAGAAATAGAAATAATATCAGTATAAATACATCAGTCGCATGAAAAAGTTTTGTTTAAGAACCTAAATATTATTTTTGATTGCGTCTAGTAAGCCTTAGAATATATTCACCTTGATTTCCTTTAAAAAGGCCAAGAAATTCAGCATTAACAGTCATACAATGTTTTGATTCCGGGAGACAAAACAATGAATGAAAACGTTTACGTCATCACACTGACTTCATCACTCCACGTTAAAACGTTGTACAGTTCAAATTAACGGTACACATTTAATCGATTGTCTGCTTTGTTAGGTTCTGAATCTGGCGTCTTCTGCATAATGTCATAGTCAGGTATTTTTTTTTATATATTTTATGTATTAGATGATTAAACTAAAATAAGTTTGTATAATATAGTTATGTATGATATCTTGAATGGTTGCCCGAATAGGGGAGTGAATTCCAACAGCCACTATTTATGCTATTTTACACATTACCGCCTGACTGAAAACATGTCCGTAGTAGTAACGACAGTTTTCAAAAATTCGGCTTATAAGAATCGAAATAATCTATGTCTTGGAGTACTTTATCGAAATTGAAGCATTTCCCGTCGGTAATGTGCCTGCGTAATAATTCACTCGGGCTTCGCCCTCGTGAATTATTCCGCCAGGCACATCACCTCCGGGGAATGCTTCAATTTCGATAAAGCACTCCAAGTCATAGATTATTTCTTAAGTCGTGCTCTTTTACTGAACTTTAATTGAAATAGTTTTAGTTATATCCTGAGTAAGCATGCTTCACTACAGTACACTTGTAAACACTATACAATTATTAAGATTTCCCATGATTAAGAATGTAAGTTAAATTAAAATAATAATAGAGAGATGAATATATAAACATGTTTACACACCTTTTACAAATTGGTAAATATATGATGCACATGTAGATATGTCTATAACATATGGTCAATCACCACTCGACCTGATGAGAGAGATAAGAGTTAAAGCGTCCTATATATTCGATTCAAACATAACTCGTTCCGTTCGTCTGTTAAACAAAGAAGGGAATCAATAATTGTAAACTCTGCAATGAATAACGAGCCGTTATGACCATAACGTCATAAATGACATTAATTGAGTTTTTGACATACTAGTAAATATCCTCGTAGAATTGATAATGTTAGAACCGATTACATTACTATACTTATGAACACAGTGATATCTCCGCTGAAAAGTCTTGTGTACGTTCATGTTAAAGGCTCCAACACTCGTTGCCATTTGCTTAATAACGTATGCTCTTTCAGGCTTTAAGTATCACAATCTATTCTTATATTTGTAATAGCAAAATCACTCTGCATCATCGAAGCATTTTGCTTCGATTTCCTCTAGCTAGGTTTCATTGGTGATATTCTGATCTTAATGAATGATATTAAAGAACGAGGACCTGTTATATCAATTCATATTATATCGTATCATTTCCTGCAAAATGTATGAATTCAACTTCAGTTTATTAGTATGCAGGAGTAAATTGGAAAGTAAATGAACAAATAGTTCTGTGCAATGCTTTGATATTACACATCGCGTGCATGTTAATAAGATACAATATATAACGGAGACATTTTTCTATCCAAGTCAAGGAGTGTCAGACGTATTCGGAACAGGAAAATGTAAAATAAACAAGCATTTATCCAAGGTTATTCAGCGAATAGATTGGATAATTCAATCGTGTAGTATTTGTTTCTTATATAAAATATTCTTATATTAAGTCAATAGTTGTTCAGTGACAGATGGCAACTTATTAAACATTTATTATGTTTTCTAGATTGTATTGTTCTTCATTCTTTCTTGAGTACGCTTCTTATATATTAATAATTCATGCAATAAACAAGCCACACTATAGGTCAAATCTAATTACCCCTAGACACACAGACTGATTTCTAAGTTAAAATGTTTTGACAGTTTTGTGACCTAGGCTCAAATTGGTCCTGTTCAGATTTCTGCAGAAAGGGTACTGCTTGAAGATAAGGGTCCAGTTTGTGTGGACAGTGATTAATATTGCTATATTTCTCTTTCGATTGGTTTGAGTGAGTGTTGAAATATAATCTTAAAATACAATATGTGGCTTTGTGTAGCTATGTGTGAAACCGGTGCATGAAACTGGAAGTAGGTGAGTAAGCACTTAGTCTAGTATGCAGTGAGCAGTATGCATTTTGCAGGAGCGTACAAACACGTGTAAAGAGCAACAGCAAAAAACAAGCACGGATGACACCAATTAATTCATAATTTCATTAGGTGTTCAAATACAGTTTTTTTGTAACAAATACTTTAACTCAATACCATAACTTGATAAGATTGATAATTTATCTTAGTCTGTCTCCATCTTTAGCAATCAGTTCATTGTTATAAGAGTATTTGAACGACTGCTTCTACGACAAAACCAACAATCAACATAACACTCTAAACCGTGTATCCTGCATGTTCAACATGTGCTGTCACAGCCTGTCTCAGAGCAACATGTGCATGGTCGTAATACGTAATGTCATATTGATAGGATTTAACACCCAATGAAAATATTGAACAAGTTACGGCCCCCGAATTGCTAAAACTTAGCCCTTTCTGTAACGTAACTTATGCAGTTTTTATCTTATCATTAAAAGCGTTTGCATGAGTAAAATGTTTGTGGGCAAAATATCTTTAAAGAACTTGAAAACCAGTCCGCTCATTCAAGGAACGCAAGAGTAACAGTCCTTGAATTGCTTAAATTTTGTCAAAATAACTTTGTACACTCTTACTTAGAAAGTCTACATCTGTTCAACAGCACACATGAAAATATTTATCGGCGTAATATCTTTGCAAATCCCGATAACTAGCTTGATCATGCAAAGGATACTAGAGTTACCAGCCTTGAATTGCTGAAATTTGGTCAAAACAGCCTTGTCCGCATTCTTATTTAAACAGTTCTTATCCATTCAACACTACACATGGATAATATAATGGGCATACCATTTATACAAATTTCGATCACTCACCTGGCAGACAAAGAAACATACAGAGAGAGAGACACACAAAGATACATACAGAGAGACACACACAAAGATACATACAGAGACACACACAAAGATACATACAGAGAGACACACACAAAGATACATACAGAGAGACACACACAAAGATACATACAGAGAGACACACACAAAGATACATACAGAGAGA
>JAFMSR010001551.1:0-26812 GCA_022818135.1 Saxidomus purpurata
CTGGTTTCTTCTACCAAAGAGTTTTATGCTATTTGAACCATACGGAACGTTAGGCCATACTCGCGTCAATCGATTTAAGGTCTTCGTGAAGCCGCCCAATATAAAGACCGTTATCAAGTTTTGCAAGGCCATGCACGCCCGGACAGGATCCCACAAGGGTAGTATCACTTCTTTAAACTTTCCTGGTAATTCGGCAAGGTCGATCTTCGTCATTCCCTCGTATGTATTTGTGGTTTGTTGTTGGTGTCTTTTGGACAAACACTATTACATTTGCAAAAGAAATCCCTTCTATCTACGTATTTCTCTTAGATATACTACTGTCATGCTTCGGTGTTTAACCCAGCATGGAACATTTGCGCTCCTGCTGAGTCCCCTGTATCTTAACAAAATTATCATCACTTTCAATTCATAACGGAGCGTGTATTGTTAAGGAAAATACTTTCTCTACTCGGTTATCTTATTTAAAGCTTCCTAGATTATGTAATACAATTTTTTTCTCTCTTTTTTTAAACCAGTGATTAAAGAACTTTTTTCACTAAAAGAAAATGTAAATTTTAGAAGGCGTCTACTGAAGCTGTATGGTCTTCATAAGCTCAAATACAAATATATTTTAGACCTTGAACACAGAGGGAGAGTGGTTAAAATTTTACAACACAGCAAAAAGACAAAGAGAACCTATGAAAATTATGTAATATTTTTCAGACTACACAGATAAGTGATAAGTCTACAGAAATAAAAAATAGTCGTCTAACACTTTATCATTGACAAGGTATCATTTTGAAAACAGCCAAATACAGACAATGTATGTTTTCTAGTCCCACAGGGACAAAAAATCTTTTTAAATTTGAGATTTTAATGTCTTCATATTTTCATTTGTTTTCATTTGTTGAATACTTTCGGACAAAAGCTGCTTGTCTAACTGGTTTGATAGATGCTTCGGTTAACATTGTGCGATATCCGATAAGTCGGCTACGTGATCCGCACAGAATGAAAACGACATTGTTCGGCCTTTTATGTAGTTAATAATGTGCATTACCACTGAACGAGTACACCATTGGTCGGCTTCTTGTTAGTTTTTCACGTTAATCAACACTGAATGAGTACACCATTGGTCGGCTTCTTGTTAGTTTTTCACGTTAATCAACACTGAACGAGTACACCATTGGTCGGCTTCTTGTTAGTTTTTCACGTTAATCAACACTGAATGAGTACAACATTGTTCGGCCTAAGTTTAGTAAAATTCTAGTATGTGAATCAACACTAAAGGAGTACGGCATTGGTCGACCTCTAGTAGTTGTTCACGCAAATTAGCACTGAATAAATTCGAAATTGTTCGTCTGCCAATGAATTAATAATGTGAATCAGCACTGAATGAGTATGACATTTGTTCGGCATCCAGTCAGTAGGTCATGCTTATCAGCAATAATTGAGTCCGACATTTGATTGGCCTCCAGTCAGCCGGTCATGCTTATCAGCACTAATTGAAAACGACATTTGTTCGGCATCCAGTCACTTGGTGATGCTTATCAGCACTAATTGAAAACGACATTTGTTCGGCCTCCAGTAAATTGGTCATGCTAATCAGCACTAAATGGGTACGACATTTGTTCGGCTTCCAGTCAGATGGTCATGCTAGTCACCACTAAATGAGTATGACATGTGTTCGGCTTCCAGTCAGTTAGACACGTGTATCAGCCCATTACTTGACCCTCGAGTCTAAGGAATACAAACGGAAAGAAAAATGTTAGTAACAAAATAAATACAAAAATGTTTTGTTTCTAATATAGGGACGCCCATTAATATTGCGAAGGAATATATTTTACACTGGCCCCTTCCCCCTCCATTCCGCTACACGATGACTGACAGGTCTACAAACAAAACTATTTCAAGCCTCTTCCTTTCTTTTTTGAATGATCTTCTTTGCTCAATCATTTTGCAAACTAGACATAAATAAAAAGGAAACTGGGTGAAAGATTTAGTAGCGATCAAGTAATAAAAGACGATGTTTTATCGTTGAGCTTACTATTGCATTTTTTCCACTCTTAATTTCAAAAAACACCTTTTTAAACACAACAAAACTGTTCTTATTTTGTCCATGGTGTTAGAAGCTTACCATTGGTCTCACTTCGTATCTTGCATCCGTCGAATAAAGTTCAATGTCGGATAACGTCGCCTCTGAAAACGGTTAACAATCATTAATTAACACCATTTTCTTCATGATATATCTTACATGAATTGTGTCTGTGTCAGAATTAAGTCTTAACAATAATAGGGTTTCTAACTTTTTTAATGCATATCTGTTAAAAACAGGTTCTACAGCGACCCTGGGACTTCTTCCTGGTTGCCCAGACTCGTTACATGCGCAGGTTTAAGAGAGAAAGATGCAGGTACAAGGGAATCCGGGTACCAGACCCTAGTTCTTTAAACGAATAGACCCATTGGATCTTTTGCATGCCCCATGTATAGTATCGATACACGTGAGACTACCTCTTGGCTACTAACCAGTTTATCTTTAGCGTTTCTGAAATTTCCAGTGCCACGGCCAGGTTCGAACCGGGGACCTCCGGATTGGTAGTCCAGAGCGTTAACCACTCGACCACCGCATCACCCAACTACCTCTAGATAATACCTAAATCATCCCTTTGTTTGAAATATAGACACAATGTTTCTATCGTCAAACACCATTGACGGTTATATATTATATTATTTTGATATATATGCCTACGTTTATGTATTTTATTGCATTCGTTTGATAAATCATCTTAAATATGAACAGATATAGCATACAGACATATTGGGAATTATTTGAGACTAATTAATATTTGAGTAGATCGAACAAGATTGTTCTTTGTCAAGAATAACTTACACATTGCAAAAGTTAGATTACCATGATTACTTATCACACTTTCTTCCACCCGCGATTAAAGTTAACAATATTAAGTCACTAATGAGGACCACTGATCTACATTGCGTGTACACAACTGCAAGATTCAAATATCAGTTTTGATCTAAACCTACCTCTTATGCTGTTAAAGCTTCTTTCTTCCTTCGATGTACTTCTCTACAATAACAGTTGTAAACTAATGTAAGAACATTTTTATGTTGGTATGTTTTAAAAGTTAAGGGAGCAAACGAAAAGCTTATTAGATTTTTATTTAATCAGGTATGTATGTTGATAAAAATAAATGGCGAGAAATAAATTTCCCTCATGTCATATTTTGAGCAAAATAATTTTGTATCATAAGAATATTAAACAAATAAGCTATAGATACCAACCTAAAACCATTCAACATTTTGTATAAATTAAGTTTTATTCCTACTAAATGTATTGTATATATCTTCTACTATCACAAAGAAAAGGGTCAAACTGCATCAACAGAGAAATGCCTTTTAAATAGCATATGTTTGTATTAAGTTTGGTGAGTCTATGTCAATTAGTTAAGGAGCATTATGTGCCACAAACTCCACATAGGGAATGCCTTACTTTTGACTGCTAGTAAGTCAAGGGATATAAATGTCATATTGTTTATCCGATATAGAAAATAAAATCCAGGTGCACACCTTCTCGTTCATTCATTTGTATGAAGTTTGGTGATAGTATGTCAGTTAATAAAGGCGTGCCACAATATTTTCGGGACGTCCATACGGACAAGGGCAAATCGATATGTCTCCGCCCAAGTTGAACTAAAGAGAATCTTGTGACTTGTATTAAACAACAAGCTGAAAACGCGTATTTTATAATTATAAAGAATAAAACTTGTATTTAAAGGCAAAGCGCCACCTACAATTGGATGACAATTATTAGACAAAATCTGTGCAGTACGTCAGCGTTTACAGTAAGAAAAGATGAGTATCCCCTATTGGAAACTGATATTTAGGAAAGCTCCTTGTTTACAGACATCATTAGATAATAAATTAGAAATACCGTTAACACTGTATTCAACTAATCAGATGCTACATATACTTTCAATTTTGAGAATAATTTAATGAAACAGGACATTTAAAACATCATGAATATAAAGATGCCGTTTTTAAAGCGCAATGAAATAATAAAGAACACAAATCATTTGCAGTTAATCATACACTGCAAAGAGAGGATGGGGTTTCCGCACAGACAATTTATTTAGCACTAGGGATGAGACAAAGAATAAAGCATATACTATTACAGGTACCTGTTTTGCAACATCTTCCCATTTCCCTTTAACAACTATCAGATATATTGTATTTAACAACTATCTAAAAACTCGTATTACGCATTTATCTGATTTGTGCTTGATATTTTGTAACTTACAAGTGTTGTTTTTACTGCATCTCTCATAGAAGATCGTTTTCTTGCTCGTAGCTGTAAAGCTTTCTTCACCTGCAAGATGTATATATGACAATTAAAGTACAGTATGTTTTGTATAATTTCAAAGTGACGCGGATGAAGGGGGAACGTAAAGTCTGATTTACTTCAAGTGAGATTTTGCAGTCTGATCGTAAATGGTAGATAGGTCTAGATTTTTCTTAGCATATTTTTGAACATTTTCACCTGGTAAACAGTATTTAATCAATATTTCTGTCAAAATATTACGCTATTTCAGTTGTACCGTTTATTAGCTTCATTCGATCTTCATTTTAAGTTCGTAGGTTACATGGAGAAAAAGTTTTCGAAACAAATTTAGCAAATTGTTTGATTACAAGCATTGCAAAGCGGATTTTCTTGCACTAAGCAGTTAGTGTATATGTAGACCCGTGACACGTGTAATGATTACAAAACACATGTCTTTAATTTTCAGACTATTCTTATTCTCTTTTTCTGCTGTAGATATACAAGGACCAAAAACAAATTTCTCTTTTCTGTGTTTGATTTCGTTTATGCACTTCTGAAGCCCTGTTTTTAACATCATTTTTACATGCAGAAGCTGAAACAAGAGGGCCGTGATGACCCTATATCGCTCATCTGAGTGACATTGCTCTCAAGTTGGAATACACATGCAAAACTATCAATGTAGTTCAAATTTCAATTGTGTAACTAAAAAAACAAGAAATTATGTTAATGTAAGGCAATGTCGAAGTTGATATCTACGGGCAAAACGGTTACATGGTCCGAATTCCATTGATGTAGCTTCAAAAACAGAAAGTAAGTCAATAGGTCAACCAATCTGCATGCAAAACTATCCGTAGACCATTGAAAGAACATTCGGTCTGCATCCAAAACTGACGAATGCAACCAAATTATGCTGATGTATGATCAATAAACTTGCCAACCTGATACATACCTGGGGGTTACGAGGGCAATGAAACAGGAAGATGAAAAACCCCTGAAATTATAAACAAATAGTTCAGGCTCTAAAATACCACAGTTTCAGAAAAATTTAGTTTCATATAAATTCACTTTTTAATCAAAAAATGAAAAAGACGATATGTAATGCTTAAGCTAATGTGGTTTACCGTTAAAAAACTGACGTCACTTCCTTTTACCAGAAGTCCATTTAATATGGCAAAGATGTACTGTACAACGTAGAAACTATCATTGATGTAAAATATTCCCAGGATCCAAGATATACCCATTATCGGTATCAGCACACATAATGTCCAGAAACTCGTCCTGTAAATACAGTTGAACCGTTATTAGTGATCACTAAAATTAATTTTATTTGATAATGGCAAACCGTCATAATTTACTATTATGGCCATTACTGACTACTGACGAAATAAGCAGGCTTATGCGTTAAGAAGTAGTGCTTGCCCATATGTCAAACACCTATCTACTTTAAGTACATTTCTGGTTTATCCCTTTTCTTGGTGCTTAAGACAAGTTTGACTGTAGTATAAAATTACGAAAAAACAACAAAAAACAAAGTGGAACACACGATCAAAACAGGTAAAGTTAAACTAGGTTAAACTATTATTGTACCACGTTTCGACATGTCTTAGGTCTTCATCAGGGATATAGTAATAATGAGGTATAATATTGTTAAAAGGGCAAATTTCAGAGGCCTAGCGATATAGATAATTGACCAGTCACTTATACACCGATTGCAAAAGTACTGACAATTATCTATATTAACACTATTTAAGATTCAATTCAACTAATTTCTCAAAAATGTTTTTTCTGAAGAAGTGCAGAAATCAGACAGACATAATATGTACCTTATTTTCTCCAATGCCTTTTTAGTCTCCATTGCTTTGGTTTTGAACATGGTACGTAAAACAACAACAAGACATAATATATTAAACTGAAAAGTCAAAAAATAGTTATGTACTTCATAAATTGAAAAATGTTTACATATTTATATTCTAGATTTCTATAAGTACACATATTTACAAGTGAGTGACGCATTCCTCTGTAAACAAATGTCCGACAATAGTTATTTATTTGTTGGTTTTCTTATTTGGATTTTAGTTAAGTATCTTATTTTCACATGATTCAGCTCAGTTTAATACATTTGTATTTTTTTAAAGAACAAACGCTATCATATGTAGAGTGCACTAAAACAAATGTGTGTCATTAATGCGCACTATAAACTTTCCCTTAAGTTTGTTTCAAGTTTAAAAAAGTATTCAAATAGTGTTCAAGATCATTTTTTCTGTTAGGCAATGCGTTTCCACATGTACCTCACCCTTTAAAGGAGTCGATACATTAAAAATGGAAATACTCACTGCGATAACCAGTAAAGCGGGTGCTACAAAAGCCCATATCAAACCTTTGTCTCTAGAGAGCCAACAACTTAAAAATAGAAAAGAAAATAACAGATATTCAGCCAGAAGAAATAAAACGGTGACCAGTCTTTCACCTACGCATGTATCAAATGTTATTCTCTTCCATCACAGATTATGGAACAATTTTTGCAACCACGTTTTAAAACCAAGGATTTACGTGTCAGTATCTATACCAGTCTACTTTTTCTTTATTGCTTTATATTATTACATTGTTTTAAAACAACTCCTATGAGGGATACAACCCAAATCTTGCAGAGTAAAATTCATTATCCTCTAAATTAACATAGTGCAACATGTCTTTAAGTTACCCGCTTCCCCTTATTTCGATTTCCAGACAGGCGTACATACAGGCGGACAGACAGGCGTACACACAGCTAATTTTAGTCTCTTTATGCGACAAAAGATACACAGCTGACAAATTAGAATGTAACTTACAAGTTTTCATTCCCATAGCCTTCAAGTTTCGAAACACCCAGAGAGATTCCAACAATAACGGCTGGGATCACTGAAAATAAAAAAGGAACAAGAATAAAGCAATTATCTTATTAGTGTCCAACACATTGATTTTAAAACATGAGCCGAGATTTAAAATAAAAGACACATTAACTTACAAATACTACTACTCAATGGTAAAGAATTTTCAAAATCTTTCGCGATAATCGAAATATCTCAGTGGTAAAATAAATCGTATTTGAAGAAAAGATTATGTCAAGAAAGACCGACTGAACCTTATATCGCTCACCTAAGAATCAATGCACTTACAGCTTCAAAAACAGGAAAGGAGGACACGGTTAGCTAATGTTTAAGTTGAAATTAACATGCACAACTGTATACATTGTCAAAATTTCATTAAAGTAGAAAGTAGCTTAGTAGGTTAAGTGACTCCGGGGCGGGGCCAACTTGGACCAAATGGGTATGTTTTGCACAAGCGTGGTTCACGACTACTAGGCAATGCTATAAGCCGAATATATAAGCTCTATGCCTTGTTGTTTGAGACAAATTTAAATTAAGTGAGTCCCGGGATGAGGTCGTTTTTGACTTGGTTCATGATTTTAACAATCTCAGTAAAGGATCATTAGGCAATGTTATTTTTCCAATTATTTAAGCTCTAGGCCTCATGGTTTGAGGCAAAGAGATAAACAAAATTCTTATACATGTATAAAGTAAATGTTGACCCAGATGTCAAATACTGTTAAATACTTCCCTATATAACTCTATGTAAAATTGAATGGCCCCGAGAGGGTTAATTTTGACCCTGAGTTCATGACTTGAACAATCTTGGTAGAGGTCCTCTACTCTACAATCCAAATATCTAAGCTCTTGGCCATGTGGTTTTGGTCAATAATTTCAAAGTTTTACCTAATTAATCCTATTTAGAATTAAGTGACCCCTTGGTTGGGTAAGTTTTGACCAGAAACCATGATTTGAACAATCTTATTAGAGATTCACTAGGAAATGCTAAAAGCCGAATATCTTAGGTCTGTGTCTTTTGGTTTCAATTCAAAATGAAGTGAAGCCAAGCGCTGGGTCAATTTTGACCAGGGGAATCTCGGTAGAGGTCTACTAGATAATGCTATATGCCAAATACCTGAGCTGTGTCTGTCGGTTTTTGAGAAGATAATGTTTAATTATTTTCCTTCCATTGCATGTAACGGAATTCTTTGAACAATATTGGTAGAGGACCACCCAACTAACATAACATAACTGCCAAATTTCAACTACTTCAACATATGAAGTAAATCATTGACGACGACGGACAACTGACGACGGATACAGGATGATCCTTAAAGCTCGCACTGAGCACGTTGTGCTCAGGTGAACTAAAAAACGACATCAAATCTGCTAATAAAGTCGAATATATTGGGTAGTCTAAGAATATGATTTTGTTCTGCTTCTTTTCCTCCGCCTTCGTAAAGATGAACCTTATACACGGCAACAATTCTGTCCAACTTTCACGATGATTAAGTAGATTAAAATGCTTTGAACATCAGGGCTTTTTTGAACCTTTGATAGGCGACCAAAGGTATTTTCCTTTATTTTCTAAAGTTCATGCACCAGTAAGGTGTATGCCAAAATCAAAAGTAATGTACTAATATAAAAGTATAAAGGAATTTATTTATACTGACAACATTTAAAGAGTAATAATATATTAAAATATATCCAAGTATCACATTTTGAGTAAACTACTAACACATACCGTTTGATTTACGTTTGATTGTTTCGGTTATATTACAGAAATACTTACCCCAAGCTAGGAACAGCAAGGGTTTAATTATCGACTTCATTCTAAACACATAGATGACTACTAGTGCTATGTCAATACCTTCTACCAACATGATACAAAAGACAACGAGATAAATGTATTGCAGTACAGCAGCAATCGCAACACACGCATCCTGAAGGACAGTAAAAAAGAATGTCATGATTGATATTCACAAAACACAGTGTTAACTAATGCAGCGTGTGATGAAATTTGGATATGTCCCTATATCGCGCACCTGGTTACCATTGGCTATAATACAAAGTACAAGCGTCGCAGAAAAGAAAGTAACACGGGTTTTCTATTATTTGACCTGGTGACCTAGTTCTTGACCTCACGTAACCCGGTATTGAACTTTTGGTGCAAGTTTGGTCATGATTGCGCATGGCATGTGACCTATTGAGTGTTAAGTGTGGACAAGGTTTTTCTATGATTTGACCTGGTGACATATTTTTGCTCCATGTGACCCAGTTGCAAACTCAGTCTAGAGTTGATCAACTTTAACGATGATTGGGTAGAAAATGTGGCTCCTAGAATGTTCACATGTTTTGTTTTTGTTATTTGACCTGATGGTTTAGTTTGTGACCCCATGTGACACATTTTCAAACCCACTCTATCATAAGGATAAACATTCTTTAAGGATGGCCATTCTTTATGATGATTGGTGGTTATAATTATGTGGCCTCTAGAATTTTTATAAGGTTTTTTAATTATATGATCTGGTGACCTTGTTCTTGACCCAATGAAATCAAGTGACCATGCATCTTTGGTGCAAGTTTGGTCAAAATTGCACACAAAATCGATAAAGATATATTCTAGAATGGTTTAACAATGATATTATATAGAATAAAATACAGGTAGCAAAAGAAGACTATCAATATAACGAAGCAGCTATATAGTGTAATGGGGTCTTTCTAGCAGAGGAATGGTAACGTTTTTTTTATTATATTCTATTGAATAGATTTCCTTATTTTGATGTTCAATTTCTTGTTCTCAATTTGCTTCCATAGTTTTTCTTAATACATACATGTACACGAACAGCCTTATATTAGTTTAGATTTCTTCATCTTTAAGCAGCATATGAGAAAAAAACAACCGATTTTATACGAATTAATTAAAATTACTGTAGTCCGTACCAATTAAGAGGTAGGAAACCATACATCGAGTTATTAACAACTACTGTTGATTTTACCATTACATTTCTTAAACTTACACTGAAGTCTGTTCTGTCGATGCCAGCCAGAAAAACAATGTAAGCGACGAGGAGAGCAAAGCACAGGTTCATCAAAACTGTTGTGCGGTCACTTCGCAAATGCCTATAATAATTTTGACAAAAAAGCAAAATACAGATCTGTAAGTGGTTTTTCTTTTCAAGAGAAGCTGTAGAGTTTTAGCTGGATCGTGGTAAAAACGTCAAACATCTCAGTCACTCCAGAGTCTTTTTCCGAACAAAGACCAGAATTTAAGCATTTTGTGAATGTGGGCTTAACGTATGAGTGGGGTTAACTCTTGACGACCGAGTCGGGTGGCGGCCAGATAAATACACCTGATTAGATACACCACCTGATTGCCATGTCAGAGTAACGACTTTACTAGTAAAATGTAAAACAACATCTAATTCTATTTCTTGATCACTAAAGCTGAAGCTGGCCTTAGCATCAGCGAAATGCTCACATGGTCCTTTAGACCAAACAGCAGAGCATTTACTTTAGATATGTCTCCTATGTGATCAGTTAAGAAAGAATAAAAGGTGTATGAAAGGAAAGAGGATATCAAAAGACATTGCTGTGACCGGAGTGATCGTGTAATTTTCAGAGTGACACAATTACATTAAAGTTATCTCAAAAGAATTTCTTGCATGAATATCTGAAATAACATTTACATTTCATTATAACTTACACGTATTTTCTGGCAATTAAACGTAACAGTTAAAAAGACATAAAACAATTGTACTTCTTAAGATTCAGCAAACTGAAAATGACTGACATATAATTCGTATGCTTCATAGTTCAGAAATAACTAAGTGGAGGCTATCTTAAGCAAATATTCTCTATTGAATATGTTAATTGATGTAAGGTACTAGTACTTACTTCCAGAGATAAAAGTACACGCATATTGTAACTAATAAGAACACCATGGAAATACCTATGCAAACCATGGAAATTATTCGAAGTTTATTCGAGGATTCTTCAGCCTACATTGAAAATAAAATACGATGTTTATAAATCAGTAAACAATAACCAAAATAAAGATATACTAGTATCCAAGACATTTGTTTATAAAACAACTGCAATATTTTGGTAAGATTTGTAATATTTTGATAAAATTTACTGCCTCACTTTCTTCACTCATTTGTAATAAATTAGAACAAAGTATGACGTAATTAATTTGAAATAGCATTATGAATATAATACCTCTTCAAAAGGGCTCATCAGAACAGCAAAGTTTGTTAGATGGTCACATGCACAGACGGTGAAGGTGTTGTTTGTAGAAGAAACCCGACAGCCCTCGGTAGCCCAACCACTACAAATAAGGATGGCGAAATAGAAAGCATTGTTATTCAGAACACTTTACTGAATAGAATCATTAGACTATCAGAATTGCTTAGAGTAATTTAGTGCTTAAATATAGTGTGTATACCTAAAGCAGTCACAAACTAAGATCAGCTGCAAAGTCCACCAGCCTAGACAGGAAGAACATTACTTATAGAACTATGAGATGAACTGCTATTCAAGAATTTTAAGTAATTATAAATTTGTAATGCATTACATACATATTTTAAATAATTATAAATTGTAAAGCATCACAAACGTCAACAAAATGAAGAATATCATAAATTTGACAAAAGATTAAGATAACATACCTCTGGAGCCTCCAAAATGTACATGCAGGTGTACTTAAAGCTGTCTGTAAGATAATGTAAAAGTGCTTAATATATAATATGTACTCTCCAAAATTTATAATGAGATCGTGTTCACTATTTCTACATTTACGCGAAACATCAATAAGGCCTGTTGACACTTAAATTTGGATTTCCTTTTTTTTAACTGTCATATGTTTTCTATTCCTTTTGCATTATTCCTGCAAAGTTTATGCATACATCTTTTGTATCATTTGTATCCATTTATGTTAAAGAAAACTTTGCAATATCAGATTTCTATTTGCCTTATTTAATTCAATTTAAAATCGAAAATATAGGTAATGTACATAGAGAAAAGGTCAACATATTCTCTTTTTCAATAATCTAGAAGGTACAATATACAAAGTGGTCCCTAAACATCACCATTCATAGCACTTACCAACAGCAAGTAGAGAAAAAACGTCTCAACTGTGATCCTAACGGTGTCTTAAATATCAAACTAAAGTAGAGTCAAATGTATGTATCTTTCTACGACAACAACTCGTTCTAAATGTGTTGACACCTTATATGTGAAGAAAGAGTTCCTAACTTACATCATTGTGTTCAAATGTCATAATTATAGGAGATGAAAGATTTCCTGAGAATCTAGGCAGCAGTGTTGCGGAAAGAACAGGTGCATTAACTGTTTGATCATCATTTTCTGCTTCAGAACTAAAACAGAAAGAAGAAAAAAGCATATACTGTAACACTAGAACACAAGCAAATGAGTTGATTTAACATCAAAATAAAACTGAAATCGGCAAAGCAGTCCCGGTCATGTGATGTTAAATCAATCACTTTCGAAAATAAAATGGACCTTTATATCCGACGAAACATTGTTATATCTTCATCAAATGTTGCATGCTTGTTTGTTAGTCTTCTCCTTTGTCTTCAACTTTCATAATTTCTTTATGTGTTGATCGGTGTTCCTACAAAGCAAGCTGTCTTGTGGTAACAGTTCATAACTGAAACCGACAAAGATGGTTGTTTGAAACATTCCAAACCAGAGAGTGAAGGATCCAGGTTCTAACCACCAGCTTTCAGGCTACGCATTAACATGCCTCCGACCGAGCCAGCAAGCCAGCCAGTTAGAATTATATAGATAATATAAGTTGTATTATTTACTCTTCGCCCTCTGAGAGTTTAGCCGGCAAGATTGCTGACATATCTCTATACATGACGGTTGTTGCCACATAGTTCACGCCTTCACCTGTATCAAAAGAACAAACAATATCACACTGAACTCATGCTAAAATAATTTGAAGCGATAGATAAATAGGAATGCATCGAATTTCAGTGTGATTGAACAGCACTCTTACCATTTTGTTACTTACTTATAAATGCAGCACTAACATATTATATAGATATAAAATATATACTGCTTAAAATTCAAGCACTCTTTATCGGCGTGTTGGACGTGTGTCATTTAGTATTGAACATGTAGTCAGTGTGTAATGGCATGTGTTTGTGTCAAAGTTTTTAGGATGAAAGTAGATTTTTCTCATAAAAACTGCATGATATGAGTTCTTTCTCTTGCTAATGGCCTGTTCGAGTTGGTTAAAATCTGATCTTCATGATTCAGGCGTAAGTTAGCATGCCATGACGTGGCACATGCAATAAAGTCTTACCTAAAAGTAGCGACGTCATTTTTAGAACGTTCTTCATTGCATAATATAAAGTCTTTGTTTAATTGAAAAACAGAAATGAGTTATGTTAAGGAATGAAAAATGAATGTAGCTTTACTCACTTAGCGATGCTGAATCTAATTGTAGACTACTTTGCGAGTTTTTTATCCACTGCAATTGACCATCGTCATCTCTGTCTTCGGGATCAGGAAATAAAAGACCAGTTCCAGATAATTTCTTTACTTCAAGAGCTGTAAAAACAGTTCAGCATAAATTGTTATTGCTATCAAAGATTACAACTGTATGACAAAATCATCCAAAAAGACTAAAATTACGATTTTTGGACACAGCACTTAAAATGAATTAAGTCACAAGTTGATGAAATAAACACACTGGTAGTCCTCTTTAAACGTTTGTTACATATTCAATGTAGCTTTATCATTTCTTTTTATGTTACATTTTCATCAATGATGTTAAAATCTTTTATTTGTATTAAAGTTATGTCTGTTATAAATACTCTTTTATCATGTTGTTTTTATCCTTTATTGTAGTATATCTATCTTTTTTGTATTAAACGGTTTTTGTTGTTTTTATTCTTTCTCAGGTCAAATATAAAATATCTTACATAAATGAGGGAGATCCATAAACTTAACTTAACGTCAAGACTAAATGGATTTAAGCGTTGTCAGAAAGTAATTTTTACAAAAAATAACTATAGCTGCAATCCTTTATTAAGTAATAAATAATAATAAAGCAAACCAAACTTCTAAATATACAAACAAAACAAGTTTATTTATAATAACGCTCTACTTACAGATAAAAACAGGTGTAACGGCAATGTAACATTCTAATTAATCAAAACAAGGCTATTTTAAATATGTGCTTATTTCATGCTTATATTGAATTATCTTATGAGAATAGACAAAGATTAGGTGTTGCCTTCCCAGTGAGTAACTTTTTGTTAGATAAAGTCATTATAAACTTTGCTTCCAAACAGGTAACGAACTGACCTATGTTCTTTTTAACTACAACCACTTTTTCCGTACTTCCTGTTGCATTTAATCTTTTACTAAGGGCTTCACCAAGTAAATCAACGGCATTCAAGATTTTTTCAGCAGCATTTACGTTGTTCTAAAATATAATATATGTACATACATTATCTATGAGTATTATTTGTTGCCAGCAATATTTTGACAATTTGACACGAAAGAAAAGTTACAATCTTCCGTGAAAGGCATTCTACAGAACCGTCAAGTAAATCTAATACAAAGATTGTGTGGAATATTAATAAAGTTTACATGCATGTAAGAATTACACACACACACGTATGCCTAATTTGATTACAGAAGGGGGCTAAACATACTGATTCTGGTTGTGATAAAGTTTCCCAGGTGTTCTTGTTGGTGTCATCTAGTATATTACTCGTAGACTCCAAAAATTCCTGTAACAAAAATAGCAGCCTTTCATAGTATATGTATAATTGTATACTAAACATTTACTATAATATCGAAATGGAAAACAATGTATAGTTATCTACACACTATGTGATGGTAACTTGAATTTTACACATCAACTACGATCATATTTCTACTCTCCTTTTATCAAGTATTTTCTAGATTTACTGTCGTGTACTCTTTTTTAGATCACTGTTTGTAAGTTATATTGCCAAAGAGAGGGGGAATGTTATAAAAATATGAATTAACAGAAAAACTTAATTTAATTTTTTAATTATGATTTTAGATATGATTTTGACAGATGATATTCAAAGGTCATAATTTATTATTTAACCCTAACAAGGGTTATAAGCAAAGCGTATTTATAAGGTTATTAGACCTGTTAACCTCAAAATCAGTAGGTGTCATCTACTTGTAATGACCGATTCTACCAAGAATGAGGACACTAGGCCAAAGCGTTTTCTAATTATTGATCGGACAAGTTTTTTTGTGTGTTACCGATCTCTACAACCTTTGGCCTGCTGACCTCAACTCAATAGGGATCAACTACTAGTTATGACCAACCTCCCTACAACGTTTGAGGACATTAGACCAATGCATTCTCAAGGTATTGATTGGACGTTTTTATGTTGAAAGTCACAATGAGCTTGACTTGTGATATGTTGACCTCAAAGTCAATAGGGGTCCTCTACTTGTCATAACCAATCAACCTACCTAGCCAGAAGAACCTATTGCTAAACGGTTCTCTAGTTATTGCTCGGATAAGGTTTGATCTACCGCCGGACCGACCGACATGACACTGTAAATCTGTATTCGATGGTGGCATAACAATGATAGTCCTGAGTCTCTATAGTAGCAATGAACCTGTTTCATTTTTACATAGTGGAACAACGGGAATAAAATGATCAATTTAATGAAATGGAGACAATAATTTATCATAATCCCATTAGCATTTTGGATGTAAAACTACTAATAGTTCTTATTCTACTAACTAAAGAAAGATGTCTTAACGGCAAAATTGACCCTACTATTCATAACGTTGCTTTTTAAATCGATATGTACGTATTGTAAGCGTAATTTTCTTACAATGAAATTGCAAAACATATGAATCGCTGACTAGCAATGATTTCTCGGGAAGAGGCGACAAAATTTTGAAAGTAATATATACGTCTACATTTTTAGACGTAAAAGAACTCTTTTCTATCATTCTTATTTCTGAAGATTTATCATTCTACATTATATATAAGTATTTAAAGTGCTAATTTGCCTATGATATATATATGTGACGCATTTTCAAGAAGTGTATTATATTACGTCAATTATATTGTCATTTAAAAGCTCGGATGATGAAGCCAATATATCTGCAACTGTCTGTAGAGAAGTTGCCAGCACACTAATTTCTCCATCGGTTAGTTTTTCTTGCTCTGTTACATTTTCTGGTTGTGTAGATATGGCATTAATTTCCTGTAGAGCATCACCAATGTCATCTTCTGTTACATTAACATCTAACATTGCGACCTGAAATGAATTAAAAATGTGTGTAAAGAAACCTCTAAAGTTGTTACCAACTTGACGCCTGTGTTGTACAAGAAAATTTAAACGAGTACGCAAGCAAATCAGCAACAGAACTAGACAAAAACATCAATTATTGAAATCTGTAATTAAAGAGCTTCATATAAGAATTATTCCAGATCGTGTGCACTTTCGGTTAAACAATTTAATATCTCACAATTTTTGGGAAGTATGCTTCTAGCATTTTTATGAAATACCTTTCTTATTTGAATGATCTACAGGCACGATTATTCAATAGATCTAGTAAAATTCTTTGCAAATAGTAAATTTGGACTTGAATAATTATCACCTCTGGTTATAATTAGACTTCTTTACTATTTTTATGCGACTTCAGTTGTTGAAAGACCACAGTATAACAATTTGAAAGGGCATTAATACAAGTAAAGTCTAGTTGGACGATTTGTGGTTCATTTACTTACAATACTAATGACATCAGTGACACTCTGACGTACACAGTTGTATTCTGGCCGTGACCATCCATCGTCATGACATGTCCTAGTTGCATTGCCTTTTAAAGGGGAAATATAACTTTAAAAAATATCAAACAGAACGTGTATCAATTAATTTAGACTACGAAGAAATTTAGTTATGATAGAATAAATTGATTAAATGATATTCATTAAACGTATTAAAACTCTGTTAATTTCATTATTTTTATAAGTGCATGACAATCGAAAACGTTTAGACTATAAAGCATAAACTATGAATTTTAAATCATGATTAGATAGTTAATATGATACAACAACAATGTATGCTTTTCCTGTAAGATCTGAAGATAGTTGTATTATAATAATGGTAGTTTTAAGGTATTAGATTAAGGTTTGAAAGAAAGCCAATGTAATACCAATATATTATGTATTGCTCCAGTACCTGAAAATCCTTCAGGACACGTTTCGACACTTGTACTACCTGATATAACTTCAGCCCAAACAGTACCCCTGGTATCCTCGTCTCCTCCACACACGTTCATACCTGCGTCTGTAATAAGGCAAATATCTAAATGTTTTAGCCTTCACTCTGTGATAAAGCTGATTATGCGCTTATTTTACTTAGTTATTTTACAAGTTTAAAGTTTTTAGAGGCACACACCGACTGGCTGAATTAAGTATACAATAAATAAATGATTCCAGGGAGGTCGGATGTAATTCGGGTTTCCCGTTCGGTCAAAATGTAAAGACGTATTGTTTTGTCAATTTATGTAAGTAAATGCTTATTTGTCATTCTTTCGAACTGTTAACACATCCGTTCATTAGTCATGTGCAATTTCTAAATTCGACACATCTGTTCTGAGTCCTAGAGTGAAGAACAAAAAACTATTGAAGGGACAAATTGGTCGGTAGTGGTCAGGTCTAGAATTTTTTTTGTATTTGTTCTATGTTTTGGACGGGGAAAACAGCTCGAGTTTATTTATTAGTTTATATTAATTTGATTTAGCTCGATTGTGAATAAGGCTTGAAGCTTATCGGGTCAATCTCGAGTCCACTTCCTGGAAAAAGCAGTACTAGTGGAAAATGAGGAGGTACAGACAGTCTTTTAAAGATGACTAGAAAGTCAGGATGACAGTATTTTGGTATTGTGGGAAAAAGTGAATCTACCATGTTCACGAGCTGTATATGTAGAGGATAATTGTTGGTTTCGGTGTAATATCACGTTATAATTTCACCGAGTGGGCACCCAAAGTGATATTTTCACGAGTGGCGCAGCCACGAGTGAAAATAACTACTTTTGGTGCTCACGAGTGAAATTATCGTGATGTTACATCGATACTAACAATTTTTCTGTTTATTTTATGTCTTTAACTTTACTTTTGTTGAGTTTGTTTCAGTACAATGTCTAAACTCGCGAGAAACGTCATCAGAAACATAACAAACATGACGTTATTTTAACGACGTCATCGCCGTATGGTTTCCGGCGTTCGTTACGCTCGGTATACATTTTGACGTTAAACCGGGTAGAAAATTTTGATAATTTTCACCGAGTGGACAGTGAGTTTATCGGGATATAATTCACCGTTATATTTCGATAATCCACCGAAAAACATAAAATAAAAGGAAATTCCACCCTCGGGTTGAGATACGTTACAAAAAAGTCGAGGCTCTCTCGAGTTTTTTGGGACGTGTCTCAATCCGAGGGTGGGATTTCCTTTCAACAACCCAATGGACATGGTAAAGTTATTTTCTCACCGTTTTAGTCGCAATTTTATCGCAGGGGCAAGAGTGATTCTTTATCGTTGCTTTATTCTTTTGGGATGTAATACTTACTTGAGCAGAATCACTTTTTCTCCGCTACACAAAACAATTCAAACAGTTTGCCCTTTTAAAATCCGCATTTTATCAATAAAACAACAAACACTTCGAATCAACATTATTCAAGAAAAGACAATCTAATCAAATTGCTAGATATCTATTTTTCAAATCATTTTTTAATTGGAAACTGGCAACTGGCATGAGTCATTGATTGTGAATTCAGATTTTAATGTCAACGTTTGGATTTACTTTTGAAATGAAGATACCACCATTAATAGTGCTGGCTTTGACGGTATAATATTGCATACATATCATATGACACAAGTAACAAGAAATAGATAGGATGGGGATGCAAAAATGAAAATCAACTTTTTTCTTGAATTTTACTTCAAAACTGCTATAGATGAATAGAACATGATCTAACTAAGAAAATGAATACCCACAACGCTATGTTTGTTTGAAAAGAAAAACGTTTACAGTTTTTTTTTATTTGAAGTGTTTGCTGCTTATAATTAACGTAAAATAGTCCGACAGCGATGAGAGATAAGCGGTTTTTGAGAGTATTTATTTTATGCTATAACTAATGAAATACCGTGTTATATCAGTGAAATATAGAGTGATGATATAGATTTCATATCAGTCACAGTGTGGGTGATATAAGTTTGCCAGAACTACTTTTTTAAGTAGTGCATATACATAATTTAGTGAAAATATTACAATTGTATCACTTCTCGGTGAGAAATATTCCATATACACTCAAAACAAACGAATATCCTGTATCTATCACCGACAAATGCGCCGAAATACATATCACATAGGTTAGAAAAGGAATTCTTTCTTTGCTTTTCAAACTCATAACCTAGAAAGAGGCCATTGAGATCACAGATTCCAATAAAGGATTCTATTGATATGTAATGCAGAATAGGTTAAATGCTATTTGGTTATATTCTATATGGTGTTTGGTAAAATAGACCATACGAAAAGTATGTTAGGCTTTTGTTTTATTTTTTCCTTGGTTTGGTTTAGAAACATTTATGTGCATGTAGTTCACAGTATATACAATAAATAAGATGACTGATAGGATTGTGAAAGTTATACGCTTATGTAAACTCTTTCCTTTACCTGCTTATTTTCTTCATGTGTTCAGGAATTTTCATCACGCATGTTAAATATGTTACATCACAGCCAAGCAGTACAACCAGTATACAGAAACTCTCCAATGTATTCATAATTTTGACTTACCAACTTGTTTGCATAAGTCATTGTCCTTTTCAAAACCTGTTATACACACACATATAAAACCATTACACGCAGCATTGTCAATATTGTAATAAACACCAGCTTCAGTCGAACAATCATCACCAAGTTCCCCTTTGGTAAATAGAGCATATAACAGTGTTGTTTTGGGTTGTGTTGCTTGATTTAATTCGGGTAAAGTCGTCTCACCACACGCTCGACAGGACGTGAAAACTCACGCGACCACATGGCATTCGTTAAATAATTTCGTATGTCGATTTCTTCATTGTATTTTTTTTCTATCTTTAATTCAAAACAAGTCTGGCATTACGTAAAAGTTGGAAACTTTGATGAAAAGTACATGTTCAATAGATAATTCAAATGTATAGAAATCATGTTTAGTACGTCACAACCTATGATGAAATAACAAGCTGTGCCAGTATTTTTATTAATTTTTATTAATTGCCGTCTGCAGAAGCAATAAGCCTACATGTAAATTATTTACATTTAATATTTACAAAATATATATACTTGTTTAGTTTCTGAATACGGTATCGGTGGTATGTCCTTATAGTTCGAAGAGTAACTCTTCTGTGTGCAAGTATGGTCGTTGCTGAGTTTGTCAATTTCTTATTTTTGTGTGTCTCATGGTGCCATCGCGTTCATTTTGTCATTTTACAGGTAGGAAAGTTTGCCTAACCATCCTTGAAAAACCAGTGCTAGATTCCTTTCCTCCGTATGAAACTTCCAATCATCTTATATAATAATGCCTGGCCGGTAGCAGGCCTCGAACACATGACCCTTTATCAATGACAGATTAGAGTGATATCAGGTGAGAGCTGTGTTTTATTATGTAAAGGGACTGCTATATGTATTTTATATTATGATGCTAAAGATTCCGTATACTCTGAGCGCAAATTAAATAATCTCAAAACATAATTTATACATCATGTATAAACAAAAGCATTGCCACAAACCTCAAAGTTTCAGCTAGAAATTCAGGCAAATATCGTAAAAATAGCGGAATCATACGTGTTTTAGTTCTGTAAAACCTTCATAAACCCTTGTTTAATACTTTTTGGATGTATAGAGGTCGATGTTTTGGATGGATAAATGTCGCTGTTTTGGATGACTGTGCACTGCACAAATGAGACATTTTTCACTAAATATTTCTGAAAATTGCATTTATTTGTTAATTTGCATACATCTAACTCATTTTTAACATTTTGAGAAATTTATATGCTTCCTGTACTGTATACACCTTTAAAATTAACATACCTGGTCTGCAGGTAGCACCAATGAATCCAACATAGCAGTCACAAGAATATCCAAGGAACTCGTCAATACATGTCCCTCCATCGCCACATGGATTGACTGCTAGCTCACATTCGTCAATCTCTGAAATGAGTATAAATGCCCTTCATTTTCTTCATACTCTGATGCTAAAAATTTTAAGTTTAGAAACTTTTATGACTATACCACAAACACTAACATTCTTGATTGTGACCTCTAGTAATGTTCATGGTTATTTAGTCAAAAAGTTGAGCTATATGGCATTCAAAAAGATTTTCATAATGTTTAGCCTAGCTTTTACCTCGTAAAGCAGAGTTTCAAAGATAATATTAATGCTACTGATGAGTCAAAATATCGGACTCAAAGAAATTGGAATATGATGTTCCAAATGTCTTTGACCTAGTTCTCTATTTTTTATTCAGTATGGCTCAGTATCAAAACTGACCGATAGGCAAACTAAACAAAATTGGGGCTAAACCGATCACATCTGTACGTACACTGAAAATGTAAGATTTATATGTTCGAATCCTAACAGAATCCATCTAATATGGCAAGTCGGTGAGTCGCAAACTATTTAAAACAGGGTTACCATTTGCCTACTTGCTTGGTGCATGACTTGAAGCCCCAAACGTATGCTGAATTATCAGGAAGATGTTAAGATATATTAGTCAAAGTATTTGAAATAATGATTGACTATTCTTAGCGTACGAAAATTAAGTAAGATTTGGGCGTTTTTAAGCATTTTAGAACAGGGGAACATCTTAAACCATCATTTAATATTGAGTTCTAATCAATTATATAATAAAGTTTCAAAAATGTGTCGACAATTGTGTGCATCAACTATTTTTCATTAAGAAGCATAGCGTTTAAAAAGTATAAAAATGTGTGCTTGACGATGTAAGGAGGAAGTAACTGCCGAGAGAGAATGTTTAACTACAGGGAGCTGTTTCTTCTACTTACAATAGGTAGTAAGTAGTTCGTAGAATGAACTCTTGCGCGTACAACTTATCATAAATCATGAAATTGCAACTGAAATATATTCGTTTCAAAGCATCAAATTTATGTACATCAATGCTTCATAAAGATAAATCTCGTGGGTTATTGAGCTGCGTGTGTAAGATTTATTTGAATCTCATAGAACTATATGAATTACGTATGAAGGATTGCGTGCTATATTTAGGTAAAATGCTACATGACTCTGAACAATGCCATAGGAAGGTGATTATAGATACATGTGATAATCACCTTCCAAAATGATAAATGTTACATTAACTCTTATCGGTGCTTAGATTTTGCTTTTTGGGGCATCATGGTTGTTTTCCTCTGCACCAAATAATGAAACAATGTTAGAAATCGTCTCTTAGAGACCGTCTGTGCTAAATATTGATCAAACTTTGAGTAAGATAGCGACACTATTAATACAAGTACAAAACATGTAGTTAGTTAAATACCTGTACATGCTAGCCCAGTACCGTCATCCTCATATCCAGCCATACATTCACAAATATTAAAGTTCTCACATAAACCGTTCAGAATATTTCCGCACAATAATATGTCGCTTGAGCAGTCAGCACCTAACACACCTGAAGAAGAAATTGCTCATCTTTTTGAACCCTAAAAAAGAAGGTAGCAGTATATACAAAGAGCGTATGGCAAGTTTAAGAAAAAAATGTCTTTTCTTTTACTTAAAGGTCCAATACTAAGGAAAGCGAAAATTCAAATATTCTTTAAAAACACAGATATAAGTTATTTTTAATAGAAAATGAAAGTTTGTATGTAGAAATTCTGAATAAACCACAGTTCATGTACAATTATTTTTCTATGCATTATGAAGAAATTTAAAAAGACCTGGGTGGTCATTTTGTCAAATCACTGAGATTTCAACATAATACACATACTTTTCTTCGTGTTCAAAACACTTTCTGTAAATTTTAACCTGACAATCTTCATTATTTAGTGTCTTGCATAAGGTAATGTACTTGCCATTGAAATAACTGTCACTTCGTTTTTGCTTAGTAGTGGACCTTTAACACTATGATAACCGGTACCCGAAGATATGCCCATCACCTGATACGCCATTTTACACCATGCTCTCCTCCGTTTGCCGAAATCTCTTGTTCGGGCTGTAACTTACCACATTTATACAGCATATGATCCTTTCACAGTACTTTAGACATTGTCTATTGTTATTTCTATTTCAAAGGGTTTGTGATGGCTTGATACATATGCTCACAACAATTGCAGAGATAGTCGCCCGGAAGACTAAGGTCCGTAGCTAAAAGGTCAATGTCACATTTTGAATTTAAAGTTTTAAACGCAAAAATTGAGTACATTAGACATTGTCCAGACTGTGATTTCCTCGCGCTTCAAAGGATCGTGTAATGAATTGGTACACCAAGGTCTGTGGCTTGAAGGTCAAGGTCAGACTTCGAACTTTAAGGTCAATAATGGGTACATAACGTCTTGTCCTAACTACTACTTCACCATACCATATTAATTATGAAGTGTTAAACAGTACGCAAAAGCTTAAGGTCAAGGATACATTAAGGAATCATTAGTTTTGTCGAGCTCGCCTGCAGTGATATTGACATAATTGCCACAATGGTTGTTCGGTGTATGATGTGTGTGTCGGGTGATCTTGTCCGGACTAACTTCCACATGCATTGAAAGATTTTTAATTGACTTGGCACAATTATTCACCACAATGGGACGACATGTATCGAGCCAGATCAAGGTCCGAAGTCAAAAGTTCAATGTCTCACTTAAAGATTATATGTAAACAATGGCACATGAAGCGTTGTTCGGTCTATGGCTTCCTTTTGCATTGAAGGACACAGTTGTTCACGAACACACACAAGACCCAACTCGATTCAATCCGTAACAGTTTGAGGTATCGGCATGTTCCCAGTAGGCATCTGGTTTTTCTTGGAAAAAGTCATTGTTCGTGAGATAAATGAGAAAATCCTCTATCAATGAGGATGTTCAAAGGGTTAGGGGTGCCTCCTAGGGTGTGAAAAGATGACCGCAAAATCTTGGCAGTCGTGAGTCAGTACTTAAAAGAAACTGTGTGCTAGGATTTAATCAGATGGCTTCGTTTTAAAAAAAGCATAAGAAGAATCGAATCCTATGAGAGAGATGTGTTACCTCAATCCTGTGTCGGAAAATATACCATATTATGTATCCATAACGCTTAGAATTAATTGTCACTTATGCTGGAAGGGTCACTACAAAATCAGGCTTCGATGCTGTACATATCCAATATTGGAAGGAATACATGGTCTAAATAAGTCGACGAAATCATTCAAAATTGGATAACAAAGGAATAATATATATATATAAATATAAAAAGCGTGGACTCGTTTAAATTATTCGATAAAGTGTTACGCCTCAACGATATGTTAAATATATATATTATTTTGTATGTCCAATTTCGGTTTGAACATCAAGGAAGTACTAATTGAGTGTCAGAGACCTGTCACTACACGTGCAAAGATCTCAATACTTTTGCTCAATGGTGTCTCAATAGTATAGTCGGATCTTCTGTGAACGTATTGTTGAAAGAAGGAAGTAAATATAACAATCTGCCATTTTACTTGTTTCAATCTATTTGTGGCGCGCACTCCAACAGGACCTTTTCAAGACAGTTTAAGTGGGAGGTAAGTTTCAACTGGAATTTGATCCAGTTTGATGGGATTTAGCTGAAAAACACTTAATGGTTGACTGCATCATTAAAATATTATATGAATTACATATATTTGCATACTGCAGAATGGTATTAAACTTTTTTCCTTTCGGGGTACAAGACTATGTGACTGAGAGTAAAGTCATAAATTCAGTGATTGCAGAAAACTTCAGTTTGCTATAAAATGAAATCATGTGTTTTATCCAATTAGACAAAATTTTAGCAGTAAAAATAACCCACTGTACAGTATATAAAATATATATCACATATTTCACATCACGTGTATGTACAAGATGTAAGAATTTTGCGAAAGCATTTTATAATAGCTTCACCCTTAGTCTTAAAACTATATGAAACTCAAACAATATTCATCGTGTACAATGTTTGCGTCATATATCTTACTCGATATAAATATTGCATTTATGATATAAATGACAATCACATATTCATAGTAAGCGTGTGATGATTATGTTACGTAACTGTTATGATATCCTAAATTAAATATAAAATCAGTAAACTTAACGAACATCCCTTACTATTTAGCCTGTTAACTTACCAAGGCTACATAAGTCATTTATCTCGTAGAGGCCTGCTAAACATACACAAGTATCACCATCGCACGTAGCATTGACAATACTGTCACAGACGCCAGATTCAGTCGAACAATCATCACCAAGTTCCCCTGTAGTAAATATTTAAAAACAAAAGTGCTATTTGGGTTGTATTGCTTGAGTTGATTGTGTAAAGCTGTCTGGGCATAAGCCAAACATGACGACGGAATGATTACAACGTGGCACGTGACCATGTATTCGTAAAAAAAAATTCATATTGAATTTTCATCGATCTTTGGCTGAAAAAGGTTTAACACGTTGAGATAATAAAGAGATAATATAAAAAAACACGGAAAATTACATTTAGTACATTACAACCTATAAGGTTGTGTCAGTTTGATATTTTTTGCCGTCTTCAAGCTGCAATCACTTTAAATGTAAAAATATAAATCATTTATAAACGAAAACTTACAGAATATATAAGTATGGTTTCTGGGATATGTCTTTATACATAAAGTTGGGGGACTGTTGGTGAGTTTGTTTCTTCTGATTGTATCAACAATAGGTTTTGTCATCTTTATAGGCGGACCAAACCATCGTTTGTTGGAAGGACCAGTACTAGAACCATATTATCGTAAAAAATTGCTAACTTTCTGATGTGATATGCAGAGATATGATTGATAGCAGGGCATGAACCCATACCCATCATTCAATGAAAATTTACTATGATTTCAAGTATCAAGATTAACAAACCTGATCTACAGGTGGGCCCAATAAAACCAACACTGCAATTACAAGAAAATCTATCCAACAAATCTAAACATGTTCCTCCATCACCACATGGATTGGATTCACATTCGTTGATATCTGAAAAGCGTAAAAAGCCGTTGTCAAAAAGAATTAGTACTTATTTATAAATTTATAAACCATTTATTTTAAACTATGGAGACCTTACACCTTTGCCGGTAACTTACATTTATTTGATAATAGATTTGATTCATTATGCTAAAGGCTTGGACATTCGTTAGGATGTTTAGTCAAACTTAATTTGCAATAAAAAGAAAATAATAATTTTAAAACAAGCTATCAACATGGATTATTTAGCAATGTTTCGGGATTTCATATTTCCATTGAGGTATCTATATTGCACTTTACAAGTTGCATTTTTATTTTTATCATCATTTTGTATATAGGCTTTTGTAAAATTCAATACTGATAATTCTGATATATCGGTGAAAATCTTGAATAAGACCATTAAACACCAAAAATTGTTGAAAAAGGAGATGGTT
>JAFMSR010001552.1:0-26703 GCA_022818135.1 Saxidomus purpurata
TGCGGTTCCCATTGTCAGGGCTTGGCTAAGTGCATTTCAGTATTCGTATAACAAAAGGAGCAACTTGCTAAAATAGTAAACATCTAAACTCGCTAAAGATTATATTTGATTCACAAACTTTTCTCTTTAATTATACCCGCACTTCTTTCCATTGTATGTATTATACTTGTTGATCCACAGAGCCGCAGCGGAGCTAAGTGGGAAGTACAAATTAAAAAAAATGTGTGTAGTTGCAGTCAAACTGTAAAACAGAAAAACAATGTCGGATGTCATAAATTTATTTTAACATAAACATTTACAGCTTTATACTTGATTTTGTACCCGAGTTTGCATCACAACTAAACCCCATATAATACGCTACCGCAATGGCAGCGGAGTGACACGATGGATGTGACAAAAGTTGTCCGGCGTAAAGACTTAAACAGTCTAAATGAGAAATTTCACAAATTATATGTAGCATATCTCTTTCCGAAACTAAGATAAATTCAAACAATTTCAACATATAAGACTTATGGCTATATTCAGAAACCTTCCTCGACTCGACCTCCACCACGGAAGGGTACGTCACTTGCCGTCCGTTGGTCAACTGATTATTAAAGTTAATGAGATTTGGTTTATTTATTGCTTTATTTAAGTATTCATTAGTCAATCAGATCTGCCTAACGGTCCCTTCCTTGGTCGAGTTTGAGTCGAGAAATGTTTCTGAATATAGGCATATTTTATTTACCTAAGACTTTATCTGACAAGGGAGATAGATCATTTGTTAACTACTTATGTTAATTACTATCTAGATGCATGGACATCTGTAAATTGTGCAATAAACAAATTTAATTGTGCAATATACAGCTATATTAAACTGGTAGATTCTGCATAATTATGTATAAGAATTGTGTTTCCAATGAATGTTCTCATATGTTATTTTTCCACATTTCTTTTTTAAAATATTATTGTCTTCAAGGGTGACAAGAATTATCTTGAGAGTCAATGCAAAAAAAATTATTAAAGGTCCAATACTAAGGAAAGCGAAAATTCAAATATACTTTAAAAAAACACAGAAATCAGTTATTTTTAATAAAAAATGAAAGTTGGTGTGTAGAAATTCTAAATAAACCACAGTACATGTACACTTATTTTTCTATGCATTATGAAGAAAGTTAAAAAGACCTGGGTAGTCATTTTGTCAAATCACTGAGATTTCAACATAATACACATACTTTTCTTCGTGTTCAAAACACTTTCTGTAAATATTAACCTGACAATCTTCATTATTTAGTGTCTTGCATAAGGTAATGTACTTGCCACTGAAGTAACTGTCACTTAATTTTCGCTTAGTAGTGGATCTTTAAACTGTTATGCTTATCTGAAATGGAAAAGTGTTTTTCGTAACTTTTATAAGGAGCAGTAATGACGCTTTTCAATTAAATTCAAATGTGTCTCGAACGTAATTATATAACATATAATTAAAACTACAATGTGTACAGCTATAACTGATATGACCTTTTTCAATCAACTGTTAATAGTACAAGCAACACGGCAATGCCACGAAACAAAGTTTTCAGCATGTACCGCGGGGGGAGGGGGGGGGGCACTTTTTCATATTTTAAAAATAAGTCATCGCAAGCACCTCCAGCCATTTTTTTGGGTGGGAAAACAACATTTAAACAGGTGTTTAGACAACCAAATTATTTGCTGGAAATTCTTTTTCTATATTTAGTAACAGCGACCTTGACCCTAGTGACCCAAAAATTGCATATCCATGTAAGCTACCTAAAAACCAAATTTCTTGGCAATACCTCATTCCCAGTTATTGGATATGTAAGCTACTTATAAGACCGGTGCGATTGGTAGTTCTGAATTAGGAATTGATTCCTAGAAGTACTTCTGAAGCGTTCGATTAGGCTTTTCACTTCTCGGAATCAATTCCTTTAATTCCGGAAGGCGGGTGCGATTTCGTAGTTGTGAATTGAAAATTGTTTTCAGAAGCACTTCTGAATCGTTCGATTAAGCCTTTTTACATCCCGGAATTTATTACTATAATTCCAAACACGAGTTATCGTCCGGAATCCGTTTTTCTAGGGACTCCATCTCCATATAAGCAACCTACATACCATTTTTATGACAATAACTCTTTCCATTTGCCGGGAACCGTTTTTCTACTTTTTCTATTAGCAAACTTGATCCAAAAGCAATCTTAGATAGCAACGTCTCATTCATAACTTAAGTAATTGTTTGACGCTGTCCGCAGTACGACGTACCCTAGTCTAATAACCAGGATTTCCGTTGAAAACCTGTTTAAAAATCAAACCAACGACTAACGAGAAAAGTGTTATGAACATTTTCATAGTGCCATAGCTGAGGTTTAAATGAAATATCAAAACGGTCTGCAAATCATGTCCCTTGGCAGATTACAGTACAACTAGTCATAATTGATATTGGAGAAACACAAACATTTCGGATAAATTATATTTATTGCATTTTCAAGTTAATGGTGTCATTAATCAAATTGATATAGTGCTGTTATCTTATCATTATTGCCTAGAACACCTAACTGCATACCCCAAGGATCAACAAAATTATTTCATCAAAAGATCTTAATTAATAAGGAAATGACCCTGTGGAGTCGATAAGAATTTTTCTTTTCTGCTTTTTGATGATTTATCTATGAAAAGGTTATTGATTTACCTCTCACTAAAATCATTTCAATTACGTAATGTATTCATACATGCAAGAAGAAAAATTACATAAAATATACATAGAGTCAGTGTACCCGATTTCGCACAGGACGCGGTTTCGCACACCTTCTAGTTCTATGTAAATTCTGAATAAACTGTTGTTGATTTTGGCTTGTTTTTGTTTTATTTTTATGGGATTTGGGTAGTTTCAGACGGAAATGACATCGGAAGGATCCAGTTTCCGAGTCTCGCTTTAAAAAGCAGACGTAAACATAAACAAATCTTACCGAGGTCACTGGTTCAGTTGCAAAAATATAAAAAAAATCAATACAAGTGGCAATTTTCACAACTGAAATGCAACAGTCATCTACTTCAATCTATAATCCAGCGAATCTGCAAGTTTTTTCATGTTTGTTACACAGAATAATTTGAAAAATCAGTTGTTTTTCTTGTTCTCCCAACATATAGCTGAACTTGATTTAGCATTTTTCATATTTTCGGATAGTGAAATATTTAATCGAGTAATTTCATTTACAGTGCAGGACAGCCCAGTGACTCTATGCTAAAGTTTTAGCTAAACTTTGTTACAAAATATTGATGTTTTGGAGTCTCTACAGCATGTTAAAGCCATTGTATAGATTTGCAGATGGTGACTATAGTGTGGTATTCCTTGTCGTCTATATATATACAAAATTGATAGAAAATGTGAAATGATATAAATTTTACAAGCTTTAAGATGTTATTCCTTCTTTTTCATCAACTTGTTTTGCTAACTGATCCGTCGTTCTAAAAATAGCAGGGTGTGCGAAACCGGGTCCACTATTTAAGGTGAACCGGTCACATTTTAGATGTTTATAATCGAGCGGACCAATGGTATGACGTCATTATAAAAGAAAGTGAAAGTAGAAAAAAAATGTGAAAGAATGTTCATTTTTTATGATCAGTACAGTTCATGTTTTGATTCTTGAGCTCTTTTGTGTAAATAGTTAATTTTTCATGAAAAGTGTGCGAAATCGGGTACACTGACTCTAGGTGGCGGATTTGTCGCTCGCATAAGTTTAAACATATCTATTCCCAAAGTACCATGACAATAATATATCAGCATGTAATGGTCATAACACATTTTCATCGAAACGGATAGGACAAAAAGACAAAGTTTCCTTTGCAGAAATGTTAATTGTGCAAAATGTTAGAAATTTATACTGAGCTACCAGATATTACGAGACGTAAAATTTTGAATTCAGAAATGATGAATGCAGCCCTGTATTTTATCGTCGAATAATATACAGTCAGTGATTCTGCTACGTAGTGCGTAGCACAAGTCATTTAAATGTTCGCATCGAAACGACTGACTGTATCTTATTCAACGATGAAATATAGTGACGCATTTATTATTTCGTTTTTAACACGTCGGTTTCTTTGATAGCTATCCCGAACTTTGTTGAACACCTATTAGTCGATCATTGTAACTTTATAACGAGAAATACGATTGGACGTGCTTGTCACGTAGTTATGTCATTTATTTACCGCATGTCGTCCACATTGAAACGTGCTGTATTTTTTTTCATTTTTCACTATGATGTTAAAATAGGAATCGAGTGTTCGATTATTTGTTTATCTAGAGAGTAAATGCTGTGCTAATAATAAGAGCAGTTGGAAGGGAACAAACAAGTCAAAGTCAAAATCTTTATTGGCATAAGCAAATACATGTTTTTGCCAAAATCTTATTGGCGGTTTGTTTAGCATCGTTTCATAAGAAAATATGAAAACAGAATAAACGTGGCTAAATCAGTCGTAAGCTAACGTTAGAATACATTATAATATATGTAATGAACAAACAATTTTTTTATCGCCCTTTCGGAGAAAAGGCGATACACAGGGATCACTTTGACCGTCCGTCCGTCCGTCCGTCACAAAAACTTAACGTTGGCTATAACTTTGTCATTTCTTAAGATTTCTTCTTCAAACTTTCAAATTGTATTGTTTATGACAAAAGGGTACTGATGCCGCCAAATTCTGTAGGTCAATGTCATTTTTGACAGAGTTATGCCCCTTTTTGTACTTAGTTTTTGTCATGAAAACGTAACGTTGGCTTTAACTTTGCAATTTCTTAAGATTTCCTCATCAAACTTTCAAATTGCATTGCTAATGATAAAAGGGTCGTGATGCCGCCAAATTCTGTAGATCAATGTCATTTTTGACAGAGTTATGCCCCTTTTTTACTTAGACTTTGGCTAAAACTTTGCCATTTTTTAAGATTTCTTCATCAAACTTTCAAATTGTGTTGTTTATGACAAAAGAGTCGGATGCCGCCAAATTTTGTAGGTCAATGTTATAACTGCCGGCCAACTTCACACTCTTGTTGCCGATTCGTCTTCACTTGCAAATATTGACCAAATACCAATTTGTTAAACCATGCAAATCGGCAACTGGCAACTGGCAGCCAGATGTTAATTCGATTTTTATGATAAAATCAGAATAAAAGTTGACTGTTGGCAACTGGCAACTGGCAACCAACTTCATATTCAAGATGCCATTTCAACTTTCACTTGCAAATAACCTATTCGTTCAACATCACGAATTGGTAACTGGCATCTGGCTGCCAGTTGCCAATTCACTTTTTATTCACAATGACAGAAGTCGAATTGGCATCTAGCTGCCAGTTGCCAGTTACCAATTCGTGAGGTTAAACGAATAGGCTATTTGCAACTATGATCAGGTAAATGCCTGGCTGTAAAATGACTGAAATACCGCTGAAACGGGCGTCGGACGAAACGCCGAGAAACAGAAGCAGAATCAAGTCGCTGCTACACCTTGTTGACGCCGCGAGGAATCGCGGCGTCAGTATTGAATAGGTTTCAATTTTGGACCATGGGGTTGCATAATCAAATAGGGAGCAGCTAACATTATTATTGTAAATCTAAACTATGTTCTATATGTATGAAAAATGACTTTTATGAATCATTAAATTGTATTAAGTCATTAAGAAAATAATAAAGTACAAAATACTTACGTCTTCTTCCCTTATTACAAAACTTTGGACACATTTAATGAGTATTTAATAACTTTTCCACAAACTCGCAGACTACGGGTTTTTTATAGCTTTGTTTACGGACCTTACGACCCGATTCATCAAAGCTCAGAAAAAAGATTCGGAAGATGTTTTGCTATCTTAAACCACTCAGATAATAGAATACATGGCGCCAACGCCGAAAATCAATGAAAACCCATTTTAATTACTACATATTAGACTATAATATTGAAACTGTAAAGAAAAACCGTTCACCCAACTATGCAATACGTAAGGCCCTAACGGAATTCCATTCCATCATTTGTAAATAAAAACAATACTCAGCCAATGGAAGTTCTGTAAAATGTATACGTCACAGCATAATTAATCATGTGGATTTCATCTCTTTCCGCCATATTGCTAGAGTGTATACGCTTCGGGAATAGAAAGAAAGAATAATCCACATTACCAGCTACAGGGAGGGAGGGGCTGGTATATCTGTTTTACAAATAGTTATTTTTCACAATATTTGGACCCGGTGTAAATTATATTTGCACAGGTTTTTTTGCCTCTGCTTCCTATAAACCGACCTGTAGTCAGTGAAATTGTGGGAGGAGCCATGGTTATAAATAGTTTTGTCTATCTAAAAATAGCCAGTGTAAAATTAGCATCAGAAAATAATAATGTTGTGAAAAAAGAGGTATTTAACAATATGGAAGTTACACAAGGATTTAGTATTATGCTAGTTACTAATAAAAAGTTTATTTTTATGAATCAGTTTCATAAACAAAAAGTACACAGAGGTAATGATCATTTTATGTAGTAAAAAGGGTTCGCTGATTTTATAGAGAAACCTGTCCAAGTCATGCTTCTAAAAACATGCGCGGCGTCTTTGATGCTTTGCATCAAAATTCGTCTTGTCATCATTTGGACTACTACTATTAAGGTAGTGGATGTAATGAGTACTTCCTGTTTAAGGATCATTTGGAATACTTTGGATTTTATAGCTGTGCCTATTTTGTACTGTGGTGCAGTGGTTAGAGCGTCTGCTTTGAGATCAAGAGGTCCTGAGTTCAATCCCCGAAGGAGCCAAATTTTTTTCGTTATTTTTTCTTTTTTAGTTATCAAGTTGAATAACATGAAAGATTATGCCATTTTACAAGATTTGAAAACTGTATCTTAATTTTCCTTGATTTTATCAAGCTGGACAGTTACTTGAAAATATAAAAATTGGCCGTATTCATATTTAAAAGTTGAATATCTCAAAAAGTAGACGGTAAACCATTTTCATTTTTTCTTATATTTCAATTCATTTACTACTAATAAAAGTTTTATAATCAATAGTGATGGCCCTACTCCGAATCTTTTTGCTACAGCCGTGTATATGTACATGTGTGATATGTCTCGTGGCAAAATTAGGCAAATTATTTACCCTAGTTTTTGGCATTATTGCATATTTTTTGTTACACATGTTAAGCTTGTAGAATTATAATACATGTTTTGTAATTCTACATTGCTTGTAATACTTTTTGGAACATAGAAAAAACATAGATGTAAATAAATACTTGCAAACATACCTATTTTAACTTTTAGGGTACTTTTTAATATGGTCAGTATTTCTTAAGTGGGGGAAGGGCAACAAAAAACGAAATTAATTTTTAATTGAACGGTGAAATGTCTTTAAATTTTGCACACTAGTCGGTTAACAGATGTAGGTTATAAAAATATTAAGTTTAATGTATTTTTGAAGAGTGTCCATTAGACCCGCACTACCTTAAGGCGAATTTAATTTCACTCAATCTTCTCAAATGAGATTTTATGTGGACCCCTGTCACTTAATATATCATGTGCAAATTAAAAGCAATTACTAAAATAAATAAAAAGTTTGGGAGTAATAAACTTTGAGCTATGTAATGCATTAACAGGTGTTTGATTAATTTGGCGTGTGCAAGTATTTCATATTTTATACTTTGTTTCAAGAATAGTCATCGCTTTGCTCGAAATGATTAATTCTTACTTTTGATTTGTTTTACTGAACAGCTTTATTATGCAAGATCTAGTCGCCGCATAGTCGGTCCGTCTGTACATATGTATTGAAAAATATTGAAGGGATTAGTTATTGATAGTAAGTGTAGTGACAAAGAACCATAATTCGAACTTACATCGTTTTTTAACTATCCGTTTATGTAAAAAGCTTATCCGGAGCATAACTCTGAAAAATATGAAACAGATATTTAGTTTATACTTGACATATTGATAGAAGTCATTGAGAGAAAGTGCAGTGATTAAGAACCATAAGTCCAACGTACTCCATCGTTAAATTATCTCCTTTTATGTAATATGTTTTTCCGGAGCATTACTCAGAATGTTTCCAGGTATAAAGTTGATACTACACACATTTATAGAGGACATTGAGACGGAGTGCAGTGGTCAAGAACCATAACTCAAGCTTACCCTATTGTTGAATGATCTCTCTTTATGTAATATGCTTGCCTGGTACATAACTCCAAAAGTATGTCAGAAATTTAGTTTATATTTTACACAGCGGTAAAGAGTGATGATTAAGTGAAGTGACAAAGAACCTTACCTCTTGCCGATCACATTTTAATTACCTGCCTTTATTGTTTGAAATTGTGCGTGTCCGTTACACAAAGCCAAAGCCATGAAACATATTAGATAAAAGACATTTACTTGATATCTAGAACAATGAAATAGGATTTTGAAAGGAAGTGCACTGTTCAGAAGATACATAACTTAGTTTACTTTTTCTGGGCCTATGATTGAGTTACGTCCCTTTATCATTTTTAATGTTTCTATTTTAATGTAAGTGAATTGAAACTTGTTAAGTTTTCATTTGCAAGAATAGAACTTCATTCGAAAATGCAGACTTTGGGGAGCATCCATCGGTGTTACCGATGTAATCTGGCAGGCTGACTTCATGGTAGAAGGTTACACATGACATGGCGAAACTAAGAAGTGGATATGACTTGCCAGTTTATGGTCTGGCCGGTGGATCATTCTATTACAGTCACGTTCCCGCTCTTTTCTGTATTTATTGTAGTCTTCTTTGTACAATAGATGTCACAGGAATGTCGTTTCGACACAGAAATTATAAACAATTTTTCACGTGGACAAAAAGCGAGCGATTTCAATGTATACCGGAGGTTTTAATCTGTTTCATAGCGTCGACCATTTGCAGTACATCATAGTCAAGAACAACGGTCATCCTAAAGAATTATGTGAACGACACGGAATTTATCACTGGTACACAGGTAAATATATTCGCTGTCAACGTACTTCAACAAAACTCTTCATTTTGGCGTGAATTACTATAGATTACTTCTTTGGTCTTTTGGAATTGTCTTTGCTGCTGCAATAGCTCAATGTGCGTGCGGTCAATTTAAGACAAATGGAATAGTGTTCATTTCATTTTTCTTCTAATAACAGCGAATATGACCGTGTAACAATAGTTATCTTGTTATCAGAAAGCAATTATTAAACTTTTTAAATGACTCAACTAATGTGTGGGAAATTCAAATAAATTAAGAGAGGAGTTGTGCGGCAAGCAGTTTCACAAAGTACCTCATCCTGACTCAAGAACATACCCTTATTATTCCGTAAATGATTAATGCAAATGCAATTAAAAATTGTTTGACATAACTTTCATGATTAAGATGTTCATGAATTTTGACACCAGCAGTTTTTGTGTTCATCGATATCCCCACCACATTCAGAAAGTATCCCCCACCAGATGAGGTATCTCCTAATTGTCCAGCCACGTACTTTGCCAACAAGGTGAAAATGATAAAATATCTTTTTATTGCAAAACGTTCATAGCTGTTTTACTTCATCGATATTTGAAATAATAGTGTTTTTATAATTTGATAGAATTTTGCAAATAAAGAAGTAGAGTTATTATAAATTTTAATTACTGGCAAAATTTGCGAACTTGAAAAATAGGGGTTGCATCGAATAATTTATAAGATCTTTAACTTGCTGAATATTTTTTTAATCAAACAGTATCTTATATATTACTGTAATTGCCTTGACAATTTCGTCTAATGAACTTGCGTGGTTTTAAAGTTATAGCTTAAAGTGCTACTGGTAGCGTTAGAAAAGTTGCTAAGCGTATTTTAGGCAATATAATGTTGCAGATATTAAATTTGAAAATCATTTTACAAGGTGTAAAACCAACTGCAGGTATGTAATATATTCTTGCAGGAAAACTGTATCTACAGACATAAAACGATGGATTGTTATTTTCTTTTTTGAAACGAAATGTATCTTCGAACACTTTCGACATTGAGTAGAAGGTTCACAACATCAGGCGAATAAATCCTTTTCAGCGAGTAGTACAGAGTAGTCATTGTTTTACCGTCCACCGCATGCTCTATCATGTCCAGAGATGCATCATTCTGCACCTGGAAGAAATAAAAAGTTGCATTTGGCACTTTGGTCAGTTCCAGTGATTATGTAAAGATAGTAGGTACATTGGTATTTCTTCCGAAAAGCTGAATCCTTTACACGTACTGAGTTTGCTACAAATCTACAGTTAAAATTGCCGATTATTACAATGTTTGGTTGGTCTTTTTCGGTTTATGGTAATACTAATGGTTTTACTCGAGGTAATATTTCGAATGTTTCTGTGTTTTTGCCTGTGTCTTGAAGGAAATTTTATTCTTGCATACCAGATGGGGATATCTGCAGTTTTTACCAGTGCTGGAAAATCTCATCTTACACCCCCCCGTGTAAGACGCTACGGCTTACTTGTGACGTAACGTTATAAACAATGTGACGTCACGTTATAAAAATGTGACGTCCTTTCCCAACAAACTCTAAAGAATGTTTGTTTTTATATCAAAATGCTCATTTCGGTAAGTTTGTTTTTAAATATCTATTTCAAAGTGCAAGACGGTATGCAAGAAAAAGTTTCTTCCATGAGATACTTGGTTCAGATGGAAATATCCGTCACTTCGGGAAAGTTTGCGGGAACCGGCGAGCCTCGTTCCCGCCAAAAAGACCCTCAGGACGGAATTTCCACAACCCCGAAATAGCACCAGTTTTATCAAAACGGTTCTGTACTAATATTTAGGTTAAATTGTAATTTTGTCAAGTGTATTCATGATATGGTTTTCTTTAACTTTCTCGTGTTCATTGCTTGTTTGTGCAGTCTTGTAGTAAAAAGGGATGGGTTCATTAGCCTCTGGAAGACCCAGAAGGCAGTATGAGTCATAGAACTACTATATGGGAGCTGACCACTAACGTCTGAATATTGCTGTTTAATTTACCTGCTATCAGTGTCACTAGAGACACGATTTATCACAGACAATCACCTAGTATCAATACTCAATTGATAAATATTTAATTTATATTCAATGATCACTGTGGCGAGTAACAAACTATTCTAGTCAGTACTGGACTTGCATTCTAAAGCTATTTTTCATAGAGATGAATACTTCAGGAATCGTTGTAAACCACTCCAAGGCAAAGAGTGGATATGATCTGCCAGTGTACGGTCTGGCGGACGGATCTTTCTACAGCATTCATATTCCCGCACTTTGTTGTATTTTCTGCAGTATCGTTTGTGTAGTGACCGTCCTAATTCTATCATTTCGTAATAAGAACTTCAGAAAGTTCTTTTCTTGGACTAAAAGCGAGCGTTTCATCGTTTACTTGGCAATCTGCGATGGAGGGTACAACCTTTCTCATACAGGGGACCATGTGCAGTATATCATCACTAAATATCATGTTCGCCCTAAAGAACTTTGCCAATTCTACGGATTCATGATAACGGAATTTGTAACGGCACAGGTTTTGATGGTGAATATAGTGGCAATCAATGCCTTCACATTGATGAATTTCAAAAAGAATCTCGATTTTGGAAAGAGAGATTGGAAGCTTTTAACTTACATGTTTGGTGCGCCGTTTGTGGCAGGCATAATTTCTGTAGTCATGGATCAATATGGGCCCACAGGATCATTGTAAGTTTACAATTTCTATATTATCAAGCAGGTATTTCACCCATTTAACCCTTACACTACTGGCGGGAGGACAGTTTGCCTTTAAAACCAGTGTAGATAATTTTACAGCCTGCATATCCTTAGCCGTGCAGTCTGATTATGATATCTAGTGTCCGTTGTTCTGCCAGTATGTTTCAGAGAGCACCCTTTTTGACAAAATAGTGGTACTTTCAAATCTGGAAGGTGGACAAGCCTATATTAAAAGTTTCGCGGTTAAGGATAAATAATGTAGGTTGTAATTCTAAGACATTTCCAGTTTAAAAGCATGCCCTATAACTGATATCAAAAAAATAACCCCAAAAACATAAATAACAGGATCTTTGGAAGTATTGGAACTTAACCTAAAAGTTTCAGCTATGCATTCCCAGTCATTATCGATAAAATCAGCGGTTTAAAATATACTGCAGTACCGTAAACCATTCAATAATCTATGTAGAGTTGTTGTTGTATAATTAATGGGTAGACGCGATTTATTACATAAAGCCCTTATATTGATTAATTGTGGTAAAATGAGGCATTTTTCGCCATAGGTTCTTCTTTGAAATTGTATTTATTTATCATTTTAGGTTCATTGAACACATAAACTATGTTTCGAGAATATAATCTGCCAGATGTAGGCAGTGCCCCTTTAAACATTGGAGCGATTCGACTTTAATAAGAGTAAACGTAACTGTGGAAGATAATTTGATTTTTTATATTATTTTTCAGTTGTTTTTATGACGGCGTTAAAGGTGGAACGGCATATGTAATTCTTGCAACAATCCCGCTACTGGTTATTTTGTTTGTGAATTGTGTCTTGTATGCACTCACATGGAAACGCATCACAAAGGAAACATCTACTTTAAGTCAACACTTAAACAATAACAACGTAGCAAAGAAATCACAACGGGTAGCCAGGACAATGACTATGTTTGTTGTGGCGTTCTTTATCCAATGGTGGAGTCTTGCTTTATTTGGTGTTTGGGTAATGGCGTCCGCAGACACAGTGCCACGGGTCATCATTCATATTGGCACAACATTCTCGAACATTGGCGGATGTTTGAATCTCAGTGTTTACCTTATAATGAGATATAGGTCACCAAAAGGCAAGTACGAGCGCGATACAGATAAAAAGACAGGAAGTGCTGGAAAAGATAATGACGCAGGTCAAGTACAATTTATTGGCCAAACTAAACTTTAAACACCCAGGATCGTTTTGAATAAAATGATATAGTAAAATAAATTTACTGATAAGGCAATGATAGAACCATGTTCTATTCACTCTAAAACAATTTTGGCATAAGCCTTTCTTTCGCATTCAAGTCGTGTCTTCATCAGAAATAGTTGCCAAAATGTTTTGTTTTTTCAATTTTGTCATTTTATTATTTTGTCCAATGATCTGTAATTCCAAGAGTTCCCTTCACGGTTTTAAAAACGACTTCATAAAAAGAATTTCAAGAATTGCCAAATATTTGCCATAGGTTTCAGACCACATGAAGAAATCTTGATCATTTAGAAAATAAGACAAGTTAGAGATGAAAAATAGTTTTCTGACATTTTGCATCAATTTTACAAAAAGAAATTAGGGCCTGGAAATCTGGTGATTTTAGTAGAAACTTTGAACTGATAGTAACCCTGAAAACTTGTGGAAGTATGCTATATATCGCCATTGTATAGAGCAACTAAAGGTAAACACACGAGATGTAATATGGCGTACATCTGTACAATTTCAGACATTTTACGATGCCCAAACATGTATCAAGAGATTGCTTGCCCAACATTACATTTCCCTTAAGTGAATGCAGATATGAATTATATTGTCAGTTGTTAATAGTCGATCAATGTTTAATATCTGGCCTGGGCATGTGCCGTGATACTAAATCCCGGGAGGGTATCCGATATTAACACATGCAAAGCCATTTTAACACCGATACAGTCAGAACGGTTCTTGTTCTCGTAAACATCATGTTTGTAACCGTTAATAATTGATGTGTCACGTCAAAACAAATCAAATTTACAAATCTGCGCCTTCGGCATAAGCTGTATAAGCTCGGTTGTGACATTTTGCACCAATCAAATGTTACAAAGTGGACTTGGAATACGACCCTCTTGTTCAAGTGATCGCCTCATTGGTAAATGGTGTAGCTGTCTATCTAAAGATAGACTGCATATTCAACCCCAAGGAATGAGCCCAGGAATGTGCCTCGGCTCAATGCCGTTTATCTTTTTTATATTTCTTGTTACTTCGTTTCTTTGTTTAGAAAGTTTGGACCGTACTTTAATTCAAACGAGTTAAGGACTAGTCAAATAATTTATGGGATCTATGCCTCCAAACTTTGGTCAATAAAATGAAACATTTTACCTGAACCATATTGTCTTACTGCATTGTTATTGCTAAGGATATTGTACTAGTTTAACGCCCGTTTCAACAATATTTTGGTCATTTCCACAGTCGGACAGTTTACCAAACCATCGATCATGGGAAGAACCAATACAGTACTGGATCCCTATCCTCCGTAATGAGGGAAACTTCAACAACAACACGGTTTCTTCTTAATGATTTATATGATCATCAACGTTTCGGCTGACGCCTTCATCAGGATAATACATAATTTATAATAACAACGGACGTGACTTCAAAAAGTTTACGTTATTTACCGCCTCGTACCTAAATATTTTGAAAGAAGCTAGATTTTTCTATCCTCCGTAACAAAGTGCAGACTTTCTCACATAAAGAGATATCGTCGGTAGCAAGACTCGAACACATAACTCTCAACCTATGGGAGGCAGGCCTGGGGTTACAAGTTTACAAAGTTTTTATTTTCTTTTGAGACTGTAGTTTACGTTGGTGCCGCGTATACATCTTTCATAAATGAAAGCCACGTTGAAATAACGTCTTTACAGCGTTCATGGCAAAATCTAGGTGCGTGGCACGCAAGTGTAATTTACGTGTGATGAAAATAGTTTTCTCATTTTCTTCAAATGTTGTTTCAAATAAGTCGTGTTAGAATCGAAATAATAAATATCCAAGTTTGGTTTATGGTAGAATAACCCTCGTTTGTCATTCTTAATTAATTATTTCTTAAATAACATAAAACCTATCTGTTAGTTTAAGACTTTATTTATGCGTAACTAAATACAAACAAAAGAGAATGCTTGATTTGAAAAAGCTTTCATTGTCACTTATCATAGTGACACTTGTGTAAAAAAGGGAAATCATAGGGTTGGCTTCTTCGTGTATGTGAACGTTCTTTCTATTTTCAAAGCTTAATCAAATATTTTCTGTGAAGAAATGTAAGTTCAGAGTTATCTCGGCAGTGCTATACCATGTTTATAGCAGATACAAACATACGGTCTAGTAGTATTTCATTCTTTGCGAAAACATTGCCTAAATGTGTGTATTAGTAAAGAGAAAACACTTACAATCTAATAGAAGGTGTACATTAGAAATATGTTTGATAAAACTCTGAGCTAGAATTCTAGCCCATATGACAGAAAATTTTGCGACACCGTTATAGATATAGAGTGTTTACCATTGCAAATAGGATGTGTGTGTATATAAGTATTTCGTTTAGTCAGTACGTTTGGATAACCCCTTACGATCCTAGATAGCCGTAATTAGAAACTTAGGCGATAGGCTAGAAACGATCTAACTATGAAAATGTCTGCCAGTGGTGCATATGCCCCTCTAAACAATGGTCCATTTACATCATTCCACTAAACTGCGTACAATGATGTTTAGTCAGACGGACACTTAAGCAATGCGTATCTTTACTAAATTAAGAAAGAAAAGGACACGTAGGTAAACCATGAACCGACAATGGCATCGACATTCCGTAAGAGAGATTCTCAGAAGCTTCAAAGGAGAAAAAATAATGAAGAAACTCAAGAAAGTCAAACCTTGTAGAAAAAACAAGTACGAGACAGAAGCCAATATTAATAAAAGAGATTTGTCATACATCTAACAGGATACAAATATATTATAAAAGTTCTGAAACTAAGGTAATATAAATTCAAGCATATACAGAGCCGAGACCTTTATAACTGAACTTATTGGCAAGTTTTTCATTTTAACAAGAGAGCAAACGTAGAGAGCATCTGAAACATTTCCACGTGGCATTCATGCGTATAAATGGTGTGTTGGTTTTATTTTACAGATACTGATCGTGTTCGAAACAATAGATACAGCCTGCTGCCATGTTAGACCGTATAAATTGTAAGAGTAAACGAATGTCCATTTCTTAATCATTTTACTATTAAAAGGATTCAAGTGAGTTATTACTTGTTACTCAGAAGCTTAGTTGGGACTTAAATTGATTATCAATGCAAAAGTAATTGACGTGAACTCTCCGTGCACATTTACAAAGTAAAATAATAATTGAAAATATATATATTAGTCACTTATGCCACATGCACCTAAAATAAACTATTAACTGACAATTGTACCTGCAGCTGTCACAAGCAACAAATGCTGTTTTTCATTTCTCTAAAGGTGAAAAGAATATTACGATGCTTTCTTCTTTTTTCATCTTTACATCGTTTAATTCTGTGATGTTACTACTAAAATTACTAGCATAAATATTAAGATGGACCATAAAAGGCTAACTACATGTGCGTCCTTCCTGATTGGTGACGTCCCTTTGTTATAAGTGTTGCGACTAGGCAGTAACGTATATAGGACGCAACTCCGACGGCTTTTAATTATTGCTTTAGATGACTTTCCCGTCAGAATAGGAAGTACTATTTAGTGATTTTGTATTGGTCGAGGAAAGTTGGTTGTATTGTGTCAAAGTTTTATTTCCTCTACGCTTTTTCACGCTCGCCATTTCAGTGGAATTTTAACTTTAAAACCGTGTATAATGTCACTTAAATATCAGAGTACAACAATGTAATTGATGTATTACTAGCGACGTTTCTGCGGCACAGCAATGCCAATCTCTTCGATCTCCCGTCTATCATTTATCTTGCATTGTCTGTCATTAATACCCTTAAAACAAGTTAAAGGAATATTGCATGTGACAAGTTCTTGCACAGGTACAATCAACACTGTATGTATCAATGGACTGGCTGTCCATGTCTACATGACATTCTGCTATGATTTTCCAGAACTGGAATCTGGTGTCTTTGTATACAAACACACAGACAAAAAGTCATTGAACAGTGTGTAACATTCTTAGGATCAAGATAGCAAATGTTTTTCATTTCACTTAACTTTACCACGAAGATGGGAAAAAATTAGATAATTTTGGGACCAGTTTTGGGAGGGTGTGTATGTGCACTTTAGATCCAAATAGAACACCATAGTATGTAAAATGTAGAATTAATACATTATATTGACACATAGTACTATCTTACCGATAACAAGGCATAGGAAGGTTTCACTACCAACGCGTACCTGGTAACCATAAGGATGAAATATTTTTTGCCCATTTTACTTCTCGCGTATGCAATAACATTTTCATCAGCGAATATTGAAAATCTGCTCAAGGAATTAGATACACTTGTGCAACTTCAGCACGCAGAAAATGAAAACTTAAAAACTCGCATCACAGAGCTTGAAGATGAAATTACGAATCTCATGGGGTTGGATTCGGACACGGACACCGAACAGCAAGAAGAAACTTACACACAAGGGCACCTTCCAGACGCTGCAGATATACTAGCAAAACACGTTTTTAAGCGTGAGTTTGTGTTTCTCTAAGTTTTGTTTAAAAGATTTATTAACAAATAAGTTATTTTGAGTGTTCGTTAAGTAAATCTTCCTGTTGCTTTTTTCTTTTTATTTGTAGAAAATGTAAGTTATCATCATAACTGTTATACTGCTTAACAAAAATAGTAATAAGTATAAACCAACCTCGCTCACAATCAAGATCGCTAAGCAAAATCATAAGTTCATCATCTCCAGTCATAATTAATTAATAGTGATTTTGTTTTCCTTCTACAGTGTAAGAAGCACAAACAATGTTAATTTATTTTAGGTGCTTCCAGCAGCACGGTGGCTTTTCATGCGTACCTTAGCGGAAGCGTGTGTCACCATGAACGTGAAACTATCATATTCGATGCAAAACCTCTGGATGAGGGCGGAGTGGGGGATTTTGGTGTTTACGATCAAGGGACTGGTGTTTTCGATCCACCGACCTCGGGTGTGTACGTCTTTACATGGACAATCTCTGCATTGCCTCAAACTAAATTTGTAACTGAGCTGATGGTCGACGGCAATGTGACCGGTGTGATAACGACCGATTCTGACACTGGCACTGGTTCCGGTACACACCCAGCAACCGCAGTGGTCGTAGCACAAGCTACCGCTGGCTTGCACTCGTTCATCCGGGTCAGAATCCGCGATAACGATGGCTGCATCACGGTGCTGAGTGATAGCAACCAAGTTCGCACGACATTTTCGGCGTGGAAACTATTTTCTCATTAAAATGTATTTCATGTTCATGTTGGAAATAAAATTGTGCAAATTTTTAACAGTAATATCGTTGAAGTTATACCAAATGTCCACAGCGTATCTAATTCTAAAAACGCATAGTTATGTGAAACATATCTATGACCACAATTATTTTTAGTATGAATGAAAAGTATGTCGTATGGAGTGTGCAAAGATGGCCGCCAAATAATTTCAAACATGTATATATGTTTTAGATAGAAATTTTTTGAGTTCCGGGCTTGACTTCGAACCTGCATCGATACATTGATCTAAATAGAATGGAAAGATACACATATCATGTAACACTCACATGTTCAACTTTAGGGCGTAAACCTTGTGCGTTACACTTCCCTCTATATTACGTTTAGTTAGAAACTTATATATTCTTACATCATAACGTGTCCACAAGGAGGCGAGTAAAAAAATAATGTTCTGTTAATTTCGTATTACAATATCTCTACCATGATAATTCCTGCCATAAAAAAGGCCCACTCTTTTATAACAATATGAAAACACGATTTCTAGTCATCACGGTAATAGACGTTCTTAATTATCTTATTACATGCAAGATGTATCTTAACCACAGCCTTATATGTGTACATAATGTTCGTTAATATATATCAGATAACCGGGACGGTATAGTTTAATCTATAGCAATCATGATCTGCACTGGGCGCAGAGGCAGGCTTATTTGTCTCTGTCAGGATGAGGGCTAGGCAATGAATCCAGCCGAACAAACATTGGTTTCCACAAAGTGCTTTTCAATATTTAGAACTACATGTTTTAGTACAAATAACGTAACATCAAGTCCATGCAGATATAACGCTAGCTTTGTTAGTCATTCAAATACAACAGGTGGTAAACGTGTATACACATTTACACGCACTTCTTTAACTCTTCTTCTATTTACAATAATTATGCATTTACTTATCGCACGTTTTCATTGTTTATGGTAAATTTCTTGGTTCCACAAAATATTAGAACCTTACTATTGAAAGTTAAGTCAAAGTAAAAGCTCAATGTGAAGAAACTTTAATGTAAGATTTTTACACAAGGTCCGCCTCTATTTACCCTTTCAGGGAGAAATGCTTTCTTCAGCTCTACCCTTCATTTGACACGCAAAATTAAAATCGAATGGAAACTAGGAGGGTGGCACCTCCTACCAAAAAATCTCAATTTAGATAATAAATTCAAGTTTAACAGCATTGTAGCAGAAATACTGGGGTTGGCCGTAAACGACCCTTCAAGACTAAAAGGTTCCAACCTTACAAACCCAGGAAAGTAATTTGTTATATGTAGAATAAGCTACAACTTTTCTTATCAAAGTTGTCCAATTAACCATCATTAATACGGGCGCTATGTACCAGGACATTAAATTTGGCCTTAGGATTTATAAAGGTCTTATGTGGTCGCAAAGAAGAATATATTTTGATTGTGTCTGTTATGAAATTTGATAAGCAATTGAAAGACAGTTAAATCTCATTGTCGTCTGAGAGAAAGAAACCTACGATGTTTTGAGATAACTTTATTGTGCTAAGCGTTTAGTAATAGTTTACCCATTTCATTTCAAACGAAAGTTTTGATGTTCTTTCTGTTTTGTATCATGGCCATTGACAGTAGTTTAGTAGGCGTTCCCTTTTCCATATACAGGTGCATCAAGTCCCTTTTTTCAAATGTGCGTGTAAACCCCAGAAAAATAAACCATCAGGCAGAAAGCATAATATGCTAATTCTTGATTTTCAGCCTTTTCAGTCTGTCTGTAAAACAGTGCAATAACTAGAGTGCAGGTATGAACAGTGATCTTATTTAGACACGTCTGTTATTCACACACAGGTCAGTCTCAATACGCCTGTTGCTTTTCATACGCAGGAATCACTGTAAAAGTGTCTGGGACCGCTTCATTTTTGACGTTGTGCCGTTAGACGAAAGTACATGTAGATGATACGCCAATGACTATAGCACGTATGACGTGCCAGTTGCTGGCTTACACGTGCTCACGTGGACTGTCGCAGTACACCAAAATCACAGGAAGATAGTAACTGAGCTGGTAGTGAACACTGGAACATTATGGGTATTGAAATCCGATTCTGACTGCTATGCAGACCCTGGCACTGGAAGCGGTGTCCATCCGGCCACCGATGTTGTCGTTGCACAGCTGCTTCAAAGTGACCACGTAACAAACCTCAGGTATCTGCGGAGATGAGAATGTGATTGAGGGTGACAGCGTCACACGCACAACGTTTTCCGATTGGAAATTATAAGATCAGCCACAAAGCAGTCTTAGCCCTGTGCTTTATACCTTGATCATGACCGTCTGACCTACTTCTTTTCAACAGTGCTGAAAGTTTGACCATGACCATATGTACACTTGCAAACAGATATCAAAATTTTCCTTTTCTGACCTTTATTATGACGTAATTAATTGTGTCATGCTACCATAGAAACTACATTTTTGTAATAAAAAATAGCCTTCTATCTCCATAAAAAGATAGAATATATGTGATTTATATCATTGGACTTTGTTAAATTTTGAGAAATAAAAATGGTCATAGCAGTCAATTAAACTGCTTAGCAATTTGGTGTGGCCTAATTGACATGTTGGGCATTTGACATCACCCCTAACATAAAATTATACTGTGTGGTAGGAATACAGACAGGAAGCCACGACTATGTTCAGTAGATTTTGCAACAGCTAGAAACTATCTTAAGTGCATGGTACCATTTGCGTGTATCGTTCATGTATCGTTTGTTCCGTGTGCAAAGTTTTACCTTAGCACTACTGTACGACAACCGCACAGTAGTAACATGGGTTCTGCATATTGTCTCGATGAGATGAACACTGAACCAGTGAATACGTTTAATGAAAATCGTTCAAGGCAGTTAGGCGATATGGAGTGAACATAAAATGCAGGCTCAGGCCTTTGACATTATGACCTTGACCTCAGGCAGCAGAGTAGTAACAAGGATTTTACATGTTTCGATGACCAAAGTTTTATGTTAATCCTGAAAGATAAGAAGATATGAAGCTGACACAAATGTTACCGATGAGCAGCCAAATGGAAGTCGTTTCTATATTTAACCCCATCAACCTCTCATATAGTGCTGGGACAACAACGAAGGTAAAGGGTCACCAATAGATTACTCCATTAACGAAAAAATTTCCTAAAACTATTGCTAAGGTGTGAAGTAATTTCGAACACTGTACAATATACCCTAAAGCTAGTGTCTTTAATTTCATACCTATCATTCCCTTTCATGTGAGTGTACAGGTGCTATAACTAAGAAAATATTCATGTAATTTGACACTTGGAATAGTTCAGGTAAAGTTTACTATGTACAGCTATGGAAACATTTGTCACAGAATTTCCTTTTTGTTTAGAGAAATTTTTTGTTCCAAATTAATTATGCCTATAACTTGAATAGTAAAGTGGATGGCCATTATTTCCATATTATGACCAAACAAGAGGGTCATGCTAGCCCTATGTTTCTCATCTACGTATCATTGCACTTTAAACCGGTGCGGGTAATATACTGGTCATGGCCAACCTCACTATCTAGTTTGAAGATCAGAGGCCTAAAGGTTCCCCAATTATTGGACATAATAGATCAGACATTGACCTTTGACCCAGTGACCTAAATATCAGGTCACCTACTGGTCAAGATCAACCTGCCCAAGAAGTCTGAGGACCCAACGCACAATTGCTCTAAAGTTATTGCACATGATAGGTTTAACCTTGTAATCCCGCGAGCACGGTCAATTTAGACCCCCTAAGAGCATGTGAACAAACTTTGTAGAGGACCACCAGACAATGTTATGTGAGTTGCAGACAAGATTTTAAGTGTTCCTATAACTCTCTATACAGACAAACGGACAAAGTACCATGGTATAATCTCTACTGAACCGACTCCGTCCAGTAGAGATAAAAAAACATTGTTTAATCCCTTTTACATTAGTTGTATTTGCATTGCCATGAAGAAGTGATTGTGTTTATTGGCACATTTACACAAAAATGGTGCAAGTAGCTATGATCACTCTGGCCTTATTAGCTAATAAATAATGTATGTATGTATCCTGAAAGCAAGCTCTACCAAAATTATTCAAACAATTCAATTCTTTGGTTGATATGGCAGCAAATAGGAAAACATGTTTAACATAGTTATATAGGGAAATCTCAAAAACTGATGGACATCTACCATGTTTGTTGGAGTCATGACCTTGGTTCAAGTGACCCCTCCCCATAATTTTACAAAGGTTTCTATAGGAAAAACTTTACAAATCTTATTCTCCAAAATCACAAGGCCTAGAGCTTAGATATTTGGTGTGCAACATTGTCTAGTGGACCACTATCAAGTTTGTTCAAACTTGCTCCTTGGGTCAAAACTGACCACACCTGTGGGCTCAGTTCTCATAGACTTTAGGAAAAACTTTTAAAAATCTTCTGCAAAACCACAAGGTTCAGAGCTTACACGTTTAGTGTGTAGCATTGTCTAGTTAACCTCTACTAAGCTTGTTCTAATCATGCCCCTGGGGTGAAAATTGACACTGCCCGGGTGGTAACTTCATTTTACATAGGCTTATATGGTTTCAAACAAAAATTTTCTTGTCCAAAACCACATGGCCTAGAGCTTATTTGGTGTGTAACACTGTCTAGTGGACGATTACCAAGATTGTTTAAATCAGGCCTCTTAGGTCATGGTGAGCTAAAAAAACAAACAAACATGAATTTAGCAACTAAAACATTTATTTTCTTTCAATTTAAATCTCATACAAAATTAATGCCAATGCTTTTCAAGCACATAGAACAAATTCAGCACTTTCCTATCACTATTTTCATACAATTTTGTAATTGGGAAACAAAAGGCCCAATATCGCTCTTCCGGACTGACTGGACTATTCTAAGTTTCATGAAAATCTTTTGGAATGTTATCAAGGAAAAGCTAACAAAGGTCACTAGGACTTTGACCTTGACCCCAAAAACAGTAGGGATTATCCACTCAGCAAGACCAATCATCCTATTAAGTTTCAAGACTGTTGCTGATAATTAGATCCCAAAATATAACTAGATGGGTGTTCAGTACAACACTTGTGGTGCCCTCTAACACTTTGTCAGAATAACCAATAATTTCATGACAAAATCTAAGTACAAAAGGGGGCATAACTCTGTCATATATGACCTTGACCTACAAAATTTAGCAGCATCACTACCCTTTTGTCATAAGCAATACAATTTGAAAGTTTGATGAATAAATTTTAAGAAATGGCAAAGTTATAGCAAAATCTAAGTGCAAAAAGGGGCATAACTCTGGCAAAATATGACCTTGACCTACTAAATTTGGCAGCATCACAACTCTTTTTTCATAAGCAATGCAATTGTAAAGTTTGATGAAGAAATCTTAAGAAATGGCAAAGTTATAGCCAACATTAAAAGAATGGGGCACAATTCTGTCAAATATGACCTTGACCTGCAAAGTTATAGCCAACGTAAAGTTTTTGTGACGTACCGACGGATAAAGCCATCCCTATGTATCCCCTTTTCTCCGAAAGGGCAACACAAAAAGGAAATGAATTTCAAAGTTCGGCAACACAAAAAGGAAATGAATTTCAAAGTTCAAGTCACTGTGATCTTGACCTTTGACCCACTGATCCAAAAACAATAGGAATCATCTACAGGTTGCATGCAACCTTCTGAGCAAGTTTCATAGAAGTCAAATGAAAACTGTGACCTGTAGTGTTATCAAGGAAAAATTTACGGACAAAGCACCATGGCATAAGCTCTGTTGGACTGTCTTTGTCCAGCTAAACAAAAATGGTTTATTCCCTTATTAAATAATTTATTTGCACTGTCATAAAGAAGTGCTTGTGTTTATTGGCCCATTAAAAAAATGGTGCCAGTATCTATGATCATACTCCGCCCTTTAATTTCAAAGTTAAAGTTCACTTTGATCTATTGACTCAATTAAATAAGTTGGTATGGTAGAGATTTATTTCCACAAAACAAAAAACCCCCACAAATTGACCCACTGATCCAAAAACAATAGGAATCATCCTGGACCTCGCCCTCTTTTCCAGGTTGCATGAAAATTGAAGCCCCCCCCCCCCCCCCCCATTTTTTTTTTGCAATTCACTTAAGTGTGAGTAGATATATGTATGCTGTTTTTTTCCAAATTTTAAATAATCTAGTTTTATGTTTCAGAGTCAAATGAAAACTGTGACCTGTAGTGCTCTACACCCAACACAACCCCCCCCCCCCCCCCGCCCCCCCCCCCCCCCCCCCCCCCACAACCAACCCCCCAACCCCCCCCCCCCCCCCACCAAACCCCCCCCTATATCAAAAGGCAAAAATTGATTACTGGACAAAGCACCTTTAATGGCATAAGCTCTGTTGGACTGTCTTTGTCCAGCTAAACAAAAATTGGTTTATCAAATTGTGTTTTCAGACAGGGCGCAAACAACCCCAAAATCCTTTCTTTCATTTACATGAAATAAAACATTACAATTTTATTTCACTGTCATGAGAAAAGAGAGGGGGGGGGGGGGGGGGGGGGGGGGGGGGGGGGGGGGGGGGGGGGGGGGGGGGGGGGGGGGGGGGGGGGGGGGGGGGGGGGGGGGGGGGAGAATAGGATGTTTTCAGCGAGCGTATGAACCGGTGCTTTGTTTAGGTTTGGCCCATTAACATTATTTATATTACAAAAATGGTGCCTGTATCTATGATCATAGATCTTCCATGTCCATCTGTGGGATCACTTATTAGTGCCAGTCTGATGAGTTTTTCCTTGCCTCATTAACCTTTCCCCCTTTTTTTTTTTTTTAACATTTTATTATTAACCTGAATCAATCTGTTACCCTGGTTTAATTGCATGAAGGTATGAACAAACTATAGTTGTTGTTGTCATTTGTTAACAATAATTGAGTCCTAGAATAAATAATATATAATTTATAATATCCTGACAGCCATGGATATCAAATTTCAGGATTCCCTTAATAGCCTAGTATTAGAGACTCGGCTTTATGTGCAAAGAGTTGTGGATTAAAAAACTAGTGTGTCAATAGCTGCCTTGCTTGGTGCTCAACAAAAGGGTAGTGTTAGGACCTCCTGCTTCTGGGAAAAGATAAATATAAGAACTAGTTTCTTGACACTTTGTATCTCAATTTATCTGTTAAATGCATCAGACATTTCATAAGTCTTGCGGGTCAGGACTACCATGCTTCCCTATAAAACACTTTTTTGTTTGTGAATGCCCTTACAATCTTTCAATGATCATTTCCATTTCCAAAGCTTCATGAAACTAGATGCACAGAGGCAACATGTTGAGTCGCCAACTGTTATGGATTGAAGGGAATAGGGTCTTGTAGGCAGCATGCTGTCTCATTGTGGACAACTGTCCCAAATTAATTGAAAATCCTTCAATGCAGTTTGAAGTTACAACCTGTACAATGTCTATGTCCATTTTTTACTGTTAAACTCGAGTTGTGACCTTGATCTTTGAGTTACAGTCCTAGGTTTTGCACACAACACAGCATTTTATTGTGGTGAACAGTAACACAATGTAGGCCAAGTCATTTAAAAATCTTAAATCTTTTTTTGCATGAGGAAGTTACAGCCCGAACAAGTTCATCTACAGACCCACAGACGTACATTGAACCCCCAAAGTGACAACTATGTCCACCCACTACTAAGGGGTTGACAATAATGAAAAACAGCAACAATGGCACAAACCAATGAATAAATTGAAATGCATAAATCTGTAACTGATTAAAGTCTTGCTTCATTAATTACTTCAGCACTAGCAGTTGATCTATATACATTAGTATGTAACATTAACATCTAGAAGTATAATTTGATGGGTACATGTATATAGAGATTCTAAAAATCTTATCAGGTTTTGGTTGAAAATAAAGACAAAACTTTATTTCATTCAAAGTTGGAATATCAAAAATGGCTTACACTAAAAAGTCCTTTCCGTACAAATTTCAAATAAAAAGCAAAACAACATTGGACCAGTTGGGTATCTACAAAATTCCATGAAAATTAAGTCATTAAATACCCTAAAGCTTTATATAACACTACTGCATACTTGAATATCTAAACCATGTTTCAGCAAAATCTAATCAAAATTCATGAGCTCTGTAAATGTTGAAACAGAAGAGTTTGTAATTAAAAAGACTAGACGTTCTTCATAAATGTTTAGGATCGTGTCATGTTTTGATTTAAATATTTTCTTTTTCGCAAAACGTTCTACCAGGGAGTAGGAATAGTATCCAACTGATCTTCAAAAAGTCAAGCTAAAAAAGATGGATATCACATATGAAACAACTTGGTAACATAATGCCTTAAAAGTATAAGAAAATATTGCAGCATTTTTATTACCTATACAGTCAACATTTTTAAATACATGTAGTTTGACTGATTGCTTCAATAACATACCGGTAATCTGATCAAAAAATGAAAAAAAAAAGTTTAAAAAAAATTTGAACAATATACAAACAAAAGATTCCCGGTAACGTTTAATGTCTTCCTTCCACTATCAGCTTTCCGGTTTCACCATGGCCAGCACATTTCCATGCTCTCTGCTGCATTAGCAATGCTC
>JAFMSR010001553.1:0-26791 GCA_022818135.1 Saxidomus purpurata
CAATTTTAATATCGGTTGTGATAGAACGTAACCAAATTAGTAATAGTGATAAGTCAGTTTCAGTGAATGCAATATAGATTTAACAAGTTACCAAGGGGGCGGTGGTGTACAGGTTAAGATGTCTGCCGCTCATCCCGGAGGTTACATGTTCGAGTCCCATTGGGGTCACGGCCGTACTTCCTTATATGGCACCAGTACTGGTTTTTCCAGGAAGCGGACTCGAGAGTGAGTCAATAAGCTACAAACTTTCTTCACAATCGAGCTAAAATAAATTAGTATAAAGTAAGTGACCGTTATCGGAGAGTGATACATCATGCCTAGAAGATCGGACGCCCGTTGTGTGGCCTTGCGGTCTTCAGAGAGTAACTAGGTGATAATCTCTACAATATTGAAAAATATATATTACATAGAAAAGCACGTGATCTACGTGTATGCCCACTCAGTGCTGAATATAAAAATGGCCCCCGCGTCTTTGTCTCTCTCTGTCTCTCTCTTTATTTTACTAAACCGACGGCATAATTGAGAAGTTCTCACACTGACCTAATAAGAAAATCTCATCTTTTATTGCACCACTTTGTGATAATAATTAACGGAAAATTGACATTATGGGCGATCAAGCATGCATGTGTCTGTGTAAGTTTTCTATACAAAAATGTCTTAACTATATATGTATAAGCTAATATTCAACCCTCAACGACGCATACTTGACTGTGCTGACCAACTTATGAAAACGACTGGTACCTTTTTATTAGATCGTATAACAGCGTAGCCGGGTGCGTATAGTTTACTTATTATTTTCCCTGATTATATATGGACCGGTTTAGATGGTACGGTACACCGCTCGGTCATTTTTTGTTTGTTTCTTAAGTCGTAAAAATATAGGGGGGCCACCAAATAAAAGAAACGGGCCATTGGACAGAAAAACGATCGTGATCCTGAATTGCGAACTGGCAACTGGTCTGTTTACAATTTGAATCTCGAGCTACGACAAGGTAGATTGTCTATAGTTTGCAATTCGTTGTTGCTGAACATTCGCAATAATTGCCATCTCGAATAGCGACCTACGAACTCATAAGTGGTCCTGGTTTGAAATTTGCATTTCACTAATTTACACGATTGTTGCAAGTATGAATTTCGAACTTGAAACTGTTCGCTCTCAGACTTTGGTAAAAATATAAAGTTCTTGAAACTGTATGTAAATAACAGATCTTAAAACATATAGTCATATAAAAAGGTTTCAGTATAAATTCCTGTCACGTATATATCTAACTTTCAACTAATACGCTACCAAATTCAACGATTTGAAATTCCAATATAAATAATAGTGTAGCGGTGCTGTGTAACCGACAATTTCAATCGATTTTTGCAAATTCCTACCTAGATTTTCATTATACATGTATCTTGATTCCAGCATTTAGTTTTATATTTATTTATGAGTATATGTATGTCAATTTAAAAAAAAAAAAAAATAAACAACTGAGAGCAAGCTAATTTCGCTGTGAACTACAGATGGAGAGAAAAAAAAATTCTCGAAAAATGAGTTTTTTCCACAGGTCCCGACCTGTGGCGATTTGTGGGTTTGGGCTGAAATTTTTTTTGTCTACAATGGGGTCGTGTAATACGTCATTCTTTTCGTCTTGATGAGTACTTTAAGAAAATGTATAATACTTGGGGTCTATCTTTACATTTGACCCCTCTGTGACCTACTTTTCAGGTATGACCCACCTTGACCCCTGTGGCCTAGAAAACGGTGATAACGTTACTTGGCAATGACATATCTTCATTTTAAATGCATTTCCTTCGATAAAAGTGATTCAGGTACAATCCCTGCACAGATGGAGAGAAAAAAAAATTCTCGAAAAATGAGTTTTTTCCACAGGTCCCGACCTGTGGCGATTTGTGGGTTTGGGCTGAAATTTTTTTTGTCTACAATGGGGTCGTGTAATACGTCATTCTTTTCGTCTTGATGAGTAGTATTTAAGAAAATGTATAATACTTGGGGTCTATCTTTACATTTGACCCCTCTGTGACCTACTTTTCAGGTATCACCCACCTTGACCCCTGTGGCCTAGAAAACGGTGATAACGTTACTTGGCAATGACATATCTTCATTTTAAATGCATTTCCTTCGATAAAAGTGATTCAGGTACAATCCCTGCACAGATGGAGAGGAAAAAAAATTCTCGAAAAATGAGTTTTTTCCACAGGTCCCGACCTGTGGCGATTTGTGGGTTTGGGCTGAAATTTTTTTTGTCTACAATGGGGTCGTGTAATACGTCATTCTTTTCGTCTTGATGAGTACTTTAAGAAAATGTATAATACTTGGGGTCTATCTTTACATTTGACCCCTCTGTGACCTACTTTTCAGGTATGACCCACCTTGACCCCTGTGGCCTAGAAAACGGTGATAACGTTACTTGGCAATGACATATCTTCATTTTAAATGCATTTCCTTCGATAAAAGTGATTCAGGTACAATCCCTGCACAGATGGAGAGAAAAAAAATTTCTCGAAAAATGAGTTTTTTCCACAGGTCCCGACCTGTGGCGATTTGTGGGTTTGGGCTGAAATTTTTTTTGTCTACAATGGGGTCGTGTAATACGTCATTCTTTTCGTCTTGATGAGTACTTTAAGAAAATGTATAATACTTGGGGTCTATCTTTACATTTGACCCCTCTGTGACCTACTTTTCAGGTATGACCCACCTTGACCCCTGTGGCCTAGAAAACGGTGATAACGTTACTTGGCAATGACATATCTTCATTTTAAATGCATTTCCTTCGATAAAAGTGATTCTGGTACAATCCCTGCACAGATGGAGAGAGAAAAAAAATTCTCGAAAAATGAGTTTTTTCCACAGGTCCCGACCTGTGGCGATTTGTGGGTTTGGGCTGAAATTTTTTTTGTCTACAATGGGGTCGTGTAATACGTCATTCTTTTCGTCTTGATGAGTACTTTAAGAAAATGTATAATACTTGGGGTCTATCTTTACATTTGACCCCTCTGTGACCTACTTTTCAGGTATGACCCACCTTGACCCCTGTGGCCTAGAAAACGGTGATAACGTTACTTGGCAATGACATATCTTCATTTTAAATGCATTTCCTTCGATAAAAGTGATTCTGGTACAATCCCTGCACAGATGGAGAGAAAAAAAAATTCTCGAAAAATGAGTTTTTTCCACAGGTCCCGACCTGTGGCGATTTGTGGGTTTGGGCTGAAATTTTTTTTGTCTACAATGGGGTCGTGTAATACGTCATTCTTTTCGTCTTGATGAGTACTTTAAGAAAATGTATAATACTTGGGGTCTATCTTTACATTTGACCCCTCTGTGACCTACTTTTCAGGTATGACCCACCTTGACCCCTGTGGCCTAGAAAACGGTGATAACGTTACTTGGCAATGACATATCTTCATTTTAAATGCATTTCCTTCGATAAAAGTGATTCTGGTACAATCCCTGCACAGATGGAGAGAAAAAAAATTTCTCGAAAAATGAGTTTTTTCCACAGGTCCCGACCTGTGGCGATTTGTGGGTTTGGGCTGAAATTTTTTTGTCTACAATGGGGTCGTGTAATACGTCATTCTTTTCGTCTTGATGAGTACTTTAAGAAAATGTATAATACTTGGGGTCTATCTTTACATTTGACCCCTCTGTGACCTACTTTTCAGGTATGACCCACCTTGACCCCTGTGGCCTAGAAAACGGTGATAACGTTACTTGGCAATGACATATCTTCATTTTAAATGCATTTCCTTCGATAAAAGTGATTCTGGTACAATCCCTGCACAGATGGAGAGAAAAAAAAATTCTCGAAAAATGAGTTTTTTCCACAGGTCCCGACCTGTGGCGATTTGTGGGTTTGGGCTGAAATTTTTTTTGTCTACAATGGGGTCGTGTAATACGTCATTCTTTTCGTCTTGATGAGTACTTTAAGAAAATGTATAATACTTGGGGTCTATCTTTACATTTGACCCCTCTGTGACCTACTTTTCAGGTATGACCCACCTTGACCCCTGTGGCCTAGAAAACGGTGATAACGTTACTTGGCAATGACATATCTTCATTTTAAATGCATTTCCTTCGATAAAAGTGATTCTGGTACAATCCCTGCACAGATGGAGAGAAAAAAAATTCTCGAAAAATGAGTTTTTTCCACAGGTCCCGACCTGTGGCGATTTGTGGGTTTGGGCTGAAATTTTTTTTGTCTACAATGGGGTCGTGTAATACGTCATTCTTTTCGTCTTGATGAGTACTTTAAGAAAATGTATAATACTTGGGGTCTATCTTTACATTTGACCCCTCTGTGACCTACTTTTCAGGTATGACCCACCTTGACCCCTGTGGCCTAGAAAACGGTGATAACGTTACTTGGCAATGACATATCTTCATTTTAAATGCATTTCCTTCGATAAAAGTGATTCAGGTACAATCCCTGCACAGATGGAGAGAAAAAAAATTCTCGAAAAATGAGTTTTTTCCACAGGTCCCGACCTGTGGCGATTTGTGGGTTTGGGCTGAAATTTTTTTTGTCTACAATGGGGTCGTGTAATACGTCATTCTTTTCGTCTTGATGAGTACTTTAAGAAAATGTATAATACTTGGGGTCTATCTTTACATTTGACCCCTCTGTGACCTACTTTTCAGGTATGACCCACCTTGACCCCTGTGGCCTAGAAAACGGTGATAACGTTACTTGGCAATGACATATCTTCATTTTAAATGCATTTCCTTCGATAAAAGTGATTCAGGTACAATCCCTGCACAGATGGAGAGAAAAAAAATTTCTCGAAAAATGAGTTTTTTCCACAGGTCCCGACCTGTGGCGATTTGTGGGTTTGGGCTGAAATTTTTTTTGTCTACAATGGGGTCGTGTAATACGTCATTCTTTTCGTCTTGATGAGTACTTTAAGAAAATGTATAATACTTGGGGTCTATCTTTACATTTGACCCCTCTGTGACCTACTTTTCAGGTATGACCCACCTTGACCCCTGTGGCCTAGAAAACGGTGATAACGTTACTTGGCAATGACATATCTTCATTTTAAATGCTTTCCTTCGATAAAGTTCCACAACCCCCCCCCAAAAAAAAAAAAAAAAAAGCACTTCTTTTAATGCATTTCCTTCGATGAAAGTGATTCTGGTACAATCCCTGCACAGATGGAAACAAGAAAAAAAATTCTCGAAAAATGAGTTTTTTCCACAGGTCCCGACCTGTGGCGATTTGTGGGTTTGGGCTGAAATTTTTTTTGTCTACAATGGGGTCGTGTAATACGTCATTCTTTTCGTCTTGATGAGTACTTTAAGAAAATGTATAATACTTGGGGTCTATCTTTACATTTGACCCCTCTGTGACCTACTTTTCAGGTATGACCCCAACCTTGACCCCTGTGGCCTAGAAAACGGTGATAACGTTACTTGGCAATGACATATCTTCATTTTAAATGCATTTCCTTCGATAAAAGTGATTCAGGTACAATCCCTGCACAGATGGAGAGAAAAAAAAATTCTCGAAAAATGAGTTTTTTCCACAGGTCCCGACCTGTGGCGATTTGTGGGTTTGGGCTGAAATTTTTTTTGTCTACAATGGGGTCGTGTAATACGTCATTCTTTTCGTCTTGATGAGTACTTTAAGAAAATGTATAATACTTGGGGTCTATCTTTACATTTGACCCCTCTGTGACCTACTTTTCAGGTATGACCCACCTTGACCCCTGTGGCCTAGAAAACGGTGATAACGTTACTTGGCAATGACATATCTTCATTTTAAATGCATTTCCTTCGATAAAAGTGATTCAGGTACAATCCCTGCACAGATGGAGAGAAAAAAAAATTCTCGAAAAATGAGTTTTTTCCACAGGTCCCGACCTGTGGCGATTTGTGGGTTTGGGCTGAAATTTTTTTTGTCTACAATGGGGTCGTGTAATACGTCATTCTTTTCGTCTTGATGAGTACTTTAAGAAAATGTATAATACTTGGGGTCTATCTTTACATTTGACCCCTCTGTGACCTACTTTTCAGGTATGACCCACCTTGACCCCTGTGGCCTAGAAAACGGTGATAACGTTACTTGGCAATGACATATCTTCATTTTAAATGCATTTCCTTCGATAAAAGTGATTCAGGTACAATCCCTGCACAGATGGAGAGAAAAAAAAATTCTCGAAAAATGAGTTTTTTCCACAGGTCCCGACCTGTGGCGATTTGTGGGTTTGGGCTGAAATTTTTTTTGTCTACAATGGGGTCGTGTAATACGTCATTCTTTTCGTCTTGATGAGTACTTTAAGAAAATGTATAATACTTGGGGTCTATCTTTACATTTGACCCCTCTGTGACCTACTTTTCAGGTATGACCCACCTTGACCCCTGTGGCCTAGAAAACGGTGATAACGTTACTTGGCAATGACATATCTTCATTTTAAATGCATTTCCTTCGATAAAAGTGATTCAGGTACAATCCCTGCACAGATGGAGAGAGAAAAAAAATTCTCGAAAAATGAGTTTTTTCCACAGGTCCCGACCTGTGGCGATTTGTGGGTTTGGGCTGAAATTTTTTTTGTCTACAATGGGGTCGTGTAATACGTCATTCTTTTCGTCTTGATGAGTACTTTAAGAAAATGTATAATACTTGGGGTCTATCTTTACATTTGACCCCTCTGTGACCTACTTTTCAGGTATGACCCACCTTGACCCCTGTGGCCTAGAAAACGGTGATAACGTTACTTGGCAATGACATATCTTCATTTTAAATGCATTTCCTTCGATAAAAGTGATTCAGGTACAATCCCTGCACAGATGGAGAGAGAAAAAAAATTCTCGAAAAATGAGTTTTTTCCACAGGTCCCGACCTGTGGCGATTTGTGGGTTTGGGCTGAAATTTTTTTTGTCTACAATGGGGTCGTGTAATACGTCATTCTTTTCGTCTTGATGAGTACTTTAAGAAAATGTATAATACTTGGGGTCTATCTTTACATTTGACCCCTCTGTGACCTACTTTTCAGGTATGACCCACCTTGACCCCTGTGTGGCTAGAAAACGGTGATAACGTTACTTGGCAATGACATATCTTCATTTTAAATGCATTTCCTTCGATAAAAGTGATTCAGGTACAATCCCTGCACAGATGGAGAGAAAAAAAATTCTCGAAAAATGAGTTTTTTCCACAGGTCCCGACCTGTGGCGATTTGTGGGTTTGGGCTGAAATTTTTTTTGTCTACAATGGGGTCGTGTAATACGTCATTCTTTTCGTCTTGATGAGTACTTTAAGAAAATGTATAATACTTGGGGTCTATCTTTACATTTGACCCCTCTGTGACCTACTTTTCAGGTATGACCCACCTTGACCCCTGTGGCCTAGAAAACGGTGATAACGTTACTTGGCAATGACATATCTTCATTTTAAATGCATTTCCTTCGATAAAAGTGATTCAGGTACAATCCCTGCACAGATGGAGAGAGAAAAAAAATTCTCGAAAAATGAGTTTTTTCCACAGGTCCCGACCTGTGGCGATTTGTGGGTTTGGGCTGAAATTTTTTTTGTCTACAATGGGGTCGTGTAATACGTCATTCTTTTCGTCTTGATGAGTACTTTAAGAAAATGTATAATACTTGGGGTCTATCTTTACATTTGACCCCTCTGTGACCTACTTTTCAGGTATGACCCACCTTGACCCCTGTGGCCTAGAAAACGGTGATAACGTTACTTGGCAATGACATATCTTCATTTTAAATGCATTTCCTTCGATAAAAGTGATTCAGGTACAATCCCTGCACAGATGGAGAGAAAAAAAAATTCTCGAAAAATGAGTTTTTTCCACAGGTCCCGACCTGTGGCGATTTGTGGGTTTGGGCTGAAATTTTTTTTGTCTACAATGGGGTCGTGTAATACGTCATTCTTTTCGTCTTGATGAGTACTTTAAGAAAATGTATAATACTTGGGGTCTATCTTTACATTTGACCCCTCTGTGACCTACTTTTCAGGTATGACCCACCTTGACCCCTGTGGCCTAGAAAACGGTGATAACGTTACTTGGCAATGACATATCTTCATTTTAAATGCATTTCCTTCGATAAAAGTGATTCAGGTACAATCCCTGCACAGATGGAGAGAGAAAAAAAATTCTCGAAAAATGAGTTTTTTCCACAGGTCCCGACCTGTGGCGATTTGTGGGTTTGGGCTGAAATTTTTTTTGTCTACAATGGGGTCGTGTAATACGTCATTCTTTTCGTCTTGATGAGTACTTTAAGAAAATGTATAATACTTGGGGTCTATCTTTACATTTGACCCCTCTGTGACCTACTTTTCAGGTATGACCCACCTTGACCCCTGTGGCCTAGAAAACGGTGATAACGTTACTTGGCAATGACATATCTTCATTTTAAATGCATTTCCTTCGATAAAAGTGATTCAGGTACAATCCCTGCACAGATGGAGAGAGAAAAAAATTTCTCGAAAAATGAGTTTTTTCCACAGGTCCCGACCTGTGGCGATTTGTGGGTTTGGGCTGAAATTTTTTTTGTCTACAATGGGGTCGTGTAATACGTCATTCTTTTCGTCTTGATGAGTACTTTAAGAAAATGTATAATACTTGGGGTCTATCTTTACATTTGACCCCTCTGTGACCTACTTTTCAGGTATGACCCACCTTGACCCCTGTGGCCTAGAAAACGGTGATAACGTTACTTGGCAATGACATATCTTCATTTTAAATGCATTTCCTTCGATAAAAGTGATTCAGGTACAATCCCTGCACAGATGGAGAGAAAAAAAAATTCTCGAAAAATGAGTTTTTTCCACAGGTCCCGACCTGTGGCGATTTGTGGGTTTGGGCTGAAATTTTTTTGTCTACAATGGGGTCGTGTAATACGTCATTCTTTTCGTCTTGATGAGTACTTTAAGAAAATGTATAATACTTGGGGTCTATCTTTACATTTGACCCCTCTGTGACCTACTTTTCAGGTATGACCCACCTTGACCCCTGTGGCCTAGAAAACGGTGATAACGTTACTTGGCAATGACATATCTTCATTTTAAATGCATTTCCTTCGATAAAAGTGATTCAGGTACAATCCCTGCACAGATGGAGAGAAAAAAAAATTTCTCGAAAAATGAGTTTTTTCCACAGGTCCCGACCTGTGGCGATTTGTGGGTTTGGGCTGAAATTTTTTTTGTCTACAATGGGGTCGTGTAATACGTCATTCTTTTCGTCTTGATGAGTACTTTAAGAAAATGTATAATACTTGGGGTCTATCTTTACATTTGACCCCTCTGTGACCTACTTTTCAGGTATGACCCACCTTGACCCCTGTGGCCTAGAAAACGGTGATAACGTTACTTGGCAATGACATATCTTCATTTTAAATGCATTTCCTTCGATAAAAGTGATTCAGGTACAATCCCTGCACAGATGGAGAGAGAAAAAAATTTCTCGAAAAATGAGTTTTTTCCACAGGTCCCGACCTGTGGCGATTTGTGGGTTTGGGCTGAAATTTTTTTGTCTACAATGGGGTCGTGTAATACGTCATTCTTTTCGTCTTGATGAGTACTTTAAGAAAATGTATAATACTTGGGGTCTATCTTTACATTTGACCCCTCTGTGACCTACTTTTCAGGTATGACCCACCTTGACCCCTGTGGCCTAGAAAACGGTGATAACGTTACTTGGCAATGACATATCTTCATTTTAAATGCATTTCCTTCGATAAAAGTGATTCAGGTACAATCCCTGCACAGATGGGAGAGAAAAAAATTTCTCGAAAAATGAGTTTTTCCCCAAGGTCCCGACCTGTGGCGATTTGTGGGTTTGGGCTGAAATTTTTTTTGTCTACAATGGGGTCGTGTAATACGTCTTTCTTTTTTTCTTGATGAGTACTTTAAGAAAATGTATAATACTTGGGGTCTATCTTTACATTTGACCCCTCTGTGACCTACTTTTCAGGTATGACCCACCCCCCCCCCCCCCGTGACCCACCTTGACCCCTGGGCCCTAGAAAACGGTGATAACGTTACTTGGCAATGACATATCTTCATTTTAAATGCATTTCCTTCGATAAAAGTGATTCAGGTACAATCCCTGCACAGATGGAGAGAAAAAAAATTTCTCGAAAAATGAGTTTTTTCCACAGGTCCCGACCTGTGGCGATTTGTGGGTTTGGGCTGAAATTTTTTTTGTCTACAATGGGGTCGTGTAATACGTCATTCTTTTCGTCTTGATGAGTACTTTAAGAAAATGTATAATACTTGGGGTCTATCTTTACATTTGACCCCTCTGTGACCTACTTTTCAGGTATGACCCACCTTGACCCCTGTGGCCTAGAAAACGGTGATAACGTTACTTGGCAATGACATATCTTCATTTTAAATGCATTTCCTTCGATAAAAGTGATTCAGGTACAATCCCTGCGCAGATGGAGAGAGAAAAAAAATTTCTCGAAAAATGAGTTTTTTCCACAGGTCCCGACCTGTGGCGATTTGTGGGTTTGGGCTGAAATTTGTTTTGTCTACAATGGGGTCGTGTAATACGTCATTCTTTTCGTATTGATGAGTACTTTAAGAAAATGTATAATACTTGGGGTCTATCTTTACATTTGACCCCTCTGTGACCTACTTTTCAGGTATGACCCACCTTGACCCCTGTGGCCTAGAAAACGGTGATAACGTTACTTGGCAATGACATATCTTCATTTTAAATGCATTTCCTTCGATAAAAGTGATTCAGGTACAATCCCTGCGCAGATGGAGAGAGAAAAAAAATTTCTCGAAAAATGAGTTTTTTCCACAGGTCCCGACCTGTGGCGATTTGTGGGTTTGGGCTGAAATTTTTTTGTCTACAATGGGGTCGTGTAATACGTCATTCTTTTCGTATTGATGAGTACTTTAAGAAAATGTATAATACTTGGGGTCTATCTTTACATTTGACCCCTCTGTGACCTACTTTTCAGGTATGACCCACCTTGACCCCTGTGGCCTAGAAAACGGTGATAACGTTACTTGGCAATGACATATCTTCATTTTAAATGCATTTCCTTCGATAAAAGTGATTCAGGTACAATCCCTGCACAGATGGAGAGAGAAAAAAATTCTCGAAAAATGAGTTTTTTCCACAGGTCCCGACCTGTGGCGATTTGTGGGTTTGGGCTGAAATTTTTTTTGTCTACAATGGGGTCGTGTAATACGTCATTCTTTTCGTCTTGATGAGTACTTTAAGAAAATGTATAATACTTGGGGTCTATCTTTACATTTGACCCCTCTGTGACCTACTTTTCAGGTATGACCCACCTTGACCCCTGTGGCCTAGAAAACGGTGATAACGTTACTTGGCAATGACATATCTTCATTTTAAATGCATTTCCTTCGATAAAAGTGATTCAGGTACAATCCCTGCACAGATGGAGAGAGAAAAAAAATTCTCGAAAAATGAGTTTTTTCCACAGGTCCCGACCTGTGGCGATTTGTGGGTTTGGGCTGAAATTTTTTTTGTCTACAATGGGGTCGTGTAATACGTCATTCTTTTCGTCTTGATGAGTACTTTAAGAAAATGTATAATACTTGGGGTCTATCTTTACATTTGACCCCTCTGTGACCTACTTTTCAGGTATGACCCACCTTGACCCCTGTGGCCTAGAAAACGGTGATAACGTTACTTGGCAATGACATATCTTCATTTTAAATGCATTTCCTTCGATAAAAGTGATTCAGGTACAATCCCTGCACAGATGGAGAGAAAAAAAAATTCTCGAAAAATGAGTTTTTTCCACAGGTCCCGACCTGTGGCGATTTGTGGGTTTGGGCTGAAATTTTTTTTGTCTACAATGGGGTCGTGTAATACGTCATTCTTTTCGTCTTGATGAGTACTTTAAGAAAATGTATAATACTTGGGGTCTATCTTTACATTTGACCCCTCTGTGACCTACTTTTCAGGTATGACCCACCTTGACCCCTGTGGCCTAGAAAACGGTGATAACGTTACTTGGCAATGACATATCTTCATTTTAAATGCATTTCCTTCGATAAAAGTGATTCAGGTACAATCCCTGCACAGATGGAGAGAGAAAAAAATTCTCGAAAAATGAGTTTTTTCCACAGGTCCCGACCTGTGGCGATTTGTGGGTTTGGGCTGAAATTTTTTTTGTCTACAATGGGGTCGTGTAATACGTCATTCTTTTCGTCTTGATGAGTACTTTAAGAAAATGTATAATACTTGGGGTCTATCTTTACATTTGACCCCTCTGTGACCTACTTTTCAGGTATGACCCACCTTGACCCCTGTGGCCTAGAAAACGGTGATAACGTTACTTGGCAATGACATATCTTCATTTTAAATGCATTTCCTTCGATAAAAGTGATTCAGGTACAATCCCTGCACAGATGGAGAGAGAAAAAAAATTCTCGAAAAATGAGTTTTTTCCACAGGTCCCGACCTGTGGCGATTTGTGGGTTTGGGCTGAAATTTTTTTTGTCTACAATGGGGTCGTGTAATACGTCATTCTTTTCGTCTTGATGAGTACTTTAAGAAAATGTATAATACTTGGGGTCTATCTTTACATTTGACCCCTCTGTGACCTACTTTTCAGGTATGACCCACCTTGACCCCTGTGGCCTAGAAAACGGTGATAACGTTACTTGGCAATGACATATCTTCATTTTAAATGCATTTCCTTCGATAAAAGTGATTCAGGTACAATCCCTGCACAGATGGAGAGAAAAAAAATTCTCGAAAAATGAGTTTTTTCCACAGGTCCCGACCTGTGGCGATTTGTGGGTTTGGGCTGAAATTTTTTTTGTCTACAATGGGGTCGTGTAATACGTCATTCTTTTCGTCTTGATGAGTACTTTAAGAAAATGTATAATACTTGGGGTCTATCTTTACATTTGACCCCTCTGTGACCTACTTTTCAGGTATGACCCACCTTGACCCCTGTGGCCTAGAAAACGGTGATAACGTTACTTGGCAATGACATATCTTCATTTTAAATGCATTTCCTTCGATAAAAGTGATTCAGGTACAATCCCTGCACAGATGGAGAGAAAAAAAAATTCTCGAAAAATGAGTTTTTTCCACAGGTCCCGACCTGTGGCGATTTGTGGGTTTGGGCTGAAATTTTTTTTTTTTTTTTTTTTTTTTTGTCTACAATGGGGTCGTGTAATACGTCATTCTTTTCGTCTTGATGAGTACTTTAAGAAAATGTATAATACTTGGGGTCTATCTTTACATTTGACCCCTCTGTGACCTACTTTTCAGGTATGACCCACCTTGACCCCTGTGGCCTAGAAAACGGTGATAACGTTACTTGGCAATGACATATCTTCATTTTAAATGCATTTCCTTCGATAAAAGTGATTCAGGTACAATCCCTGCACAGATGGAGAGAAAAAAAAATTCTCGAAAAATGAGTTTTTTCCACAGGTCCCGACCTGTGGCGATTTGTGGGTTTGGGCTGAAATTTTTTTGTCTACAATGGGGTCGTGTAATACGTCATTCTTTTCGTCTTGATGAGTACTTTAAGAAAATGTATAATACTTGGGGTCTATCTTTACATTTGACCCCTCTGTGACCTACTTTTCAGGTATGACCCACTTTGACCCCTTCTAGAAAACAGTGATAACGTTACTTTGGCAATGACATATCTTCATTTTAAATGCATTTCCTTCGATAAAAGTGATTCCGGCACAACCCTGCGGCCAGATGGAGAGAGAAAAAAAATTTCGAAAAATGAGTTTTTCACAGGTCCCCACCTGGGGCCATTTGTCCCCCCCCCCCGGTTGGGCTGAAAATTTTTTTGTCTACAATGGGGTCGTGTAATACGTCATTCTTTTTCGTCTTGATGAGTACTTTAAGAAAATGTATAATACTTGGGGTCTATCTTACATTTGACCCCTCTGTGACCTACTTTTCAGGTATGACTAACCTTGAGCCCAAAAGCTTGGCAATGACATATCTTCATTTTAAATGCATTTCCTTCGATAAAAGTGATTCAGGTACAATCCCTGCACAGATGGAGAGAAAAAAAATTCTCGAAAAATGAGTTTTTTCCACAGGTCCCGACCTGTGGCGATTTGTGGGTTTGGGCTGAAATTTTTTTTGTCTACAATGGGGTCGTGTAATACGTCATTCTTTTCGTCTTGATGAGTACTTTAAGAAAATGTATAATACTTGGGGTCTATCTTTACATTTGACCCCTCTGTGACCTACTTTTCAGGTATGACCCACCTTGACCCCTGTGGCCTAGAAAACGGTGATAACGTTACTTGGCAATGACATATCTTCATTTTAAATGCATTTCCTTCGATAAAAGTGATTCAGGTACAATCCCTGCACAGATGGAGAGAAAAAAAAATTCTCGAAAAATGAGTTTTTTCCACAGGTCCCGACCTGTGGCGATTTGTGGGTTTGGGCTGAAATTTTTTTGTCTACAATGGGGTCGTGTAATACGTCATTCTTTTCGTCTTGATGAGTACTTTAAGAAAATGTATAATACTTGGGGTCTATCTTTACATTTGACCCCTCTGTGACCTACTTTTCAGGTATGACCCACCTTGACCCCTGTGGCCTAGAAAACGGTGATAACGTTACTTGGCAATGACATATCTTCATTTTAAATGCATTTCCTTCGATAAAAGTGATTCAGGTACAATCCCTGCACAGATGGAGAGAAAAAAAATTCTCGAAAAATGAGTTTTTTCCACAGGTCCCGACCTGTGGCGATTTGTGGGTTTGGGCTGAAATTTTTTTTGTCTACAATGGGGTCGTGTAATACGTCATTCTTTTCGTCTTGATGAGTACTTTAAGAAAATGTATAATACTTGGGGTCTATCTTTACATTTGACCCCTCTGTGACCTACTTTTCAGGTATGACCCACCTTGACCCCTGTGGCCTAGAAAACGGTGATAACGTTACTTGGCAATGACATATCTTCATTTTAAATGCATTTCCTTCGATAAAAGTGATTCAGGTACAATCCCTGCACAGATGGAGAGAGAAAAAAAATTCTCGAAAAATGAGTTTTTTCCACAGGTCCCGACCTGTGGCGATTTGTGGGTTTGGGCTGAAATTTTTTTTGTCTACAATGGGGTCGTGTAATACGTCATTCTTTTCGTCTTGATGAGTACTTTAAGAAAATGTATAATACTTGGGGTCTATCTTTACATTTGACCCCTCTGTGACCTACTTTTCAGGTATGACCCACCTTGACCCCTGTGGCCTAGAAAACGGTGATAACGTTACTTGGCAATGACATATCTTCATTTTAAATGCATTTCCTTCGATAAAAGTGATTCAGGTACAATCCCTGCACAGATGGAGAGAGAAAAAAATTCTCGAAAAATGAGTTTTTTCCACAGGTCCCGACCTGTGGCGATTTGTGGGTTTGGGCTGAAATTTTTTTTGTCTACAATGGGGTCGTGTAATACGTCATTCTTTTCGTCTTGATGAGTACTTTAAGAAAATGTATAATACTTGGGGTCTATCTTTACATTTGACCCCTCTGTGACCTACTTTTCAGGTATGACCCACCTTGACCCCTGTGGCCTAGAAAACGGTGATAACGTTACTTGGCAATGACATATCTTCATTTTAAATGCATTTCCTTCGATAAAAGTGATTCAGGTACAATCCCTGCACAGATGGAGAGAAAAAAAATTCTCGAAAAATGAGTTTTTTCCACAGGTCCCGACCTGTGGCGATTTGTGGGTTTGGGCTGAAATTTTTTTTGTCTACAATGGGGTCGTGTAATACGTCATTCTTTTCGTCTTGATGAGTACTTTAAGAAAATGTATAATACTTGGGGTCTATCTTTACATTTGACCCCTCTGTGACCTACTTTTCAGGTATGACCCACCTTGACCCCTGTGGCCTAGAAAACGGTGATAACGTTACTTGGCAATGACATATCTTCATTTTAAATGCATTTCCTTCGATAAAAGTGATTCAGGTACAATCCCTGCACAGATGGAGAGAAAAAAAAATTCTCGAAAAATGAGTTTTTTCCACAGGTCCCGACCTGTGGCGATTTGTGGGTTTGGGCTGAAATTTTTTTGTCTACAATGGGGTCGTGTAATACGTCATTCTTTTCGTCTTGATGAGTACTTTAAGAAAATGTATAATACTTGGGGTCTATCTTTACATTTGACCCCTCTGTGACCTACTTTTCAGGTATGACCCACCTTGACCCCTGTGGCCTAGAAAACGGTGATAACGTTACTTGGCAATGACATATCTTCATTTTAAATGCATTTCCTTCGATAAAAGTGATTCAGGTACAATCCCTGCACAGATGGAGAGAGAAAAAAAATTCTCGAAAAATGAGTTTTTTCCACAGGTCCCGACCTGTGGCGATTTGTGGGTTTGGGCTGAAATTTTTTTTGTCTACAATGGGGTCGTGTAATACGTCATTCTTTTCGTCTTGATGAGTACTTTAAGAAAATGTATAATACTTGGGGTCTATCTTTACATTTGACCCCTCTGTGACCTACTTTTCAGGTATGACCCACCTTGACCCCTGTGGCCTAGAAAACGGTGATAACGTTACTTGGCAATGACATATCTTCATTTTAAATGCATTTCCTTCGATAAAAGTGATTCAGGTACAATCCCTGCACAGATGGAGAGAGAAAAAAAATTCTCGAAAAATGAGTTTTTTCCACAGGTCCCGACCTGTGGCGATTTGTGGGTTTGGGCTGAAATTTTTTTTGTCTACAATGGGGTCGTGTAATACGTCATTCTTTTCGTCTTGATGAGTACTTTAAGAAAATGTATAATACTTGGGGTCTATCTTTACATTTGACCCCTCTGTGACCTACTTTTCAGGTATGACCCACCTTGACCCCTGTGGCCTAGAAAACGGTGATAACGTTACTTGGCAATGACATATCTTCATTTTAAATGCATTTCCTTCGATAAAAGTGATTCAGGTACAATCCCTGCACAGATGGAGAGAAAAAAAAATTCTCGAAAAATGAGTTTTTTCCACAGGTCCCGACCTGTGGCGATTTGTGGGTTTGGGCTGAAATTTTTTTGTCTACAATGGGGTCGTGTAATACGTCATTCTTTTCGTCTTGATGAGTACTTTAAGAAAATGTATAATACTTGGGGTCTATCTTTACATTTGACCCCTCTGTGACCTACTTTTCAGGTATGACCCACCTTGACCCCTGTGGCCTAGAAAACGGTGATAACGTTACTTGGCAATGACATATCTTCATTTTAAATGCATTTCCTTCGATAAAAGTGATTCAGGTACAATCCCTGCACAGATGGAGAGAGAAAAAAAATTCTCGAAAAATGAGTTTTTTCCACAGGTCCCGACCTGTGGCGATTTGTGGGTTTGGGCTGAAATTTTTTTTGTCTACAATGGGGTCGTGTAATACGTCATTCTTTTCGTCTTGATGAGTACTTTAAGAAAATGTATAATACTTGGGGTCTATCTTTACATTTGACCCCTCTGTGACCTACTTTTCAGGTATGACCCACCACCTTGACCCCTGTGGCCTAGAAAACGGTGATAACGTTACTTGGCAATGACATATCTTCAATTTTAAATGCATTTCCTTCGATAAAAGTGATTCAGGCCCCCCAAATAAAAAAAAAAAAAAACCCCAAAAAAACCCCCCCCCCCCCCCCCCCCCCCCCCCCCCCCCCCCCCCCCCCCCCCCCCCCCTTTTCCCCCCCCCCCCCCCCCCCCCCCCCCCCCCCCCCCCCCCCCCCCCCCCCCCCCCCAAAAAAAAACCCCCCCCCCCCCCCCCCCCCCCCCCCCCCCCTTCTTTTCGTTGCCCGTACAATCCCTGCACAGATGGAGAGAAAAAAAATTCTCGAAAAATGAGTTTTTTCCACAGGTCCCGACCTGTGGCGATTTGTGGGTTTGGGCTGAAATTTTTTTTGTCTACAATGGGGTCGTGTAATACGTCATTCTTTTCGTCTTGATGAGTACTTTAAGAAAATGTATAATACTTGGGGTCTATCTTTACATTTGACCCCTCTGTGACCTACTTTTCAGGTATGACCCACCTTGACCCCTGTGGCCTAGAAAACGGTGATAACGTTACTTGGCAATGACATATCTTCATTTTAAATGCATTTCCTTCGATAAAAGTGATTCAGGTACAATCCCTGCACAGATGGAGAGAGAAAAAAAATTCTCGAAAAATGAGTTTTTTCCACAGGTCCCGACCTGTGGCGATTTGTGGGTTTGGGCTGAAATTTTTTTTGTCTACAATGGGGTCGTGTAATACGTCATTCTTTTCGTCTTGATGAGTACTTTAAGAAAATGTATAATACTTGGGGTCTATCTTTACATTTGACCCCTCTGTGACCTACTTTTCAGGTATGACCCACCTTGACCCCTGTGGCCTAGAAAACGGTGATAACGTTACTTGGCAATGACATATCTTCATTTTAAATGCATTTCCTTCGATAAAAGTGATTCAGGTACAATCCCTGCACAGATGGAGAGAAAAAAAATTCTCGAAAAATGAGTTTTTTCCACAGGTCCCGACCTGTGGCGATTTGTGGGTTTGGGCTGAAATTTTTTTGTCTACAATGGGGTCGTGTAATACGTCATTCTTTTCGTATTGATGAGTACTTTAAGAAAATGTATAATACTTGGGGTCTATCTTTACATTTGACCCCTCTGTGACCTACTTTTCAGGTATGACCCACCTTGACCCCTGTGGCGTAGAAAACGGTGATAACGTTACTTGGCAATGACATATCTTCATTTTAAATGCATTTCCTTCGATAAAAGTGATTCAGGTACAATCCCTGCGCAGATGGAGAGAGAAAAAAAAATTCTCGAAAAATGAGTTTTTTCCACAGGTCCCGACCTGTGGCGATTTGTGGGTTTGGGCTGAAATTTTTTTTGTCTACAATGGGGTCGTGTAATACGTCATTCTTTTCGTATTGATGAGTACTTTAAGAAAATGTATAATACTTGGGGTCTATCTTTACATTTGACCCCTCTGTGACCTACTTTTCAGGTATGACCCACCTTGACCCCTGTGGCCTAGAAAACGGTGATAACGTTACTTGGCAATGACATATCTTCATTTTAAATGCATTTCCTTCGATAAAAGTGATTCAGGTACAATCCCTGCACAGATGGAGAGAAAAAAAAATTCTCGAAAAATGTTTTTTTCCACAGGTCCCGACCTGTGGCGATTTGTGGGTTTGGGCTGAAATTTTTTTTGTCTACAATGGGGTCGTGTAATACGTCATTCTTTTCGTCTTGATGAGTACTTTAAGAAAATGTATAATACTTGGGGTCTATCTTTACATTTGACCCCTCTGTGACCTACTTTTCAGGTATGACCCACCTTGACCCCTGTGGCCTAGAAAACGGTGATAACGTTACTTGGCAATGACATATCTTCATTTTAAATGCATTTCCTTCGATAAAAGTGATTCAGGTACAATCCCTGTGACAGATGGAGAGAAAAAAAAATTCTCGAAAAATGAATTTTTCCACAGGTCCCGACCTGTGGCGATTTGTGGGTTTGGGCTGAAATTTTTTTTGTCTACAATGGGGTCGTGTAATACGTCATTCTTTTCGTCTTGATGAGTACTTTAAGAAAATGTATAATACTTGGGGTCTATCTTTACATTTGACCCCTCTGTGACCTACTTTTCAGGTATGACCCACCTTGACCCCTGTGGCCTAGAAAACGGTGATAACGTTACTTGGCAATGACATATCTTCATTTTAAATGCATTTCCTTCGATAAAAGTGATTCAGGTACAATCCCTGCACAGATGGAGAGAAAAAAAATTTCTCGAAAAATGAGTTTTTTCCACAGGTCCCGACCTGTGGCGATTTGTGGGTTTGGGCTGAAATTTTTTTTGTCTACAATGGGGTCGTGTAATACGTCATTCTTTTCGTCTTGATGAGTACTTTAAGAAAATGTATAATACTTGGGGTCTATCTTTACATTTGACCCCTCTGTGACCTACTTTTCAGGTATGACCCACCTTGACCCCTGTGGCCTAGAAAACGGTGATAACGTTACTTGGCAATGACATATCTTCATTTTAAATGCATTTCCTTCGATAAAAGTGATTCAGGTACAATCCCTGCACAGATGGAGAGAAAAAAATTCTCGAAAAATGAGTTTTTTCCACAGGTCCCGACCTGTGGCGATTTGTGGGTTTGGGCTGAAATTTTTTTTGTCTACAATGGGGTCGTGTAATACGTCATTCTTTTCGTATTGATGAGTACTTTAAGAAAATGTATAATACTTGGGGTCTATCTTTACATTTGACCCCTCTGTGACCTACTTTTCAGGTATGACCCACCTTGACCCCTGTGGCGTAGAAAACGGTGATAACGTTACTTGGCAATGACATATCTTCATTTTAAATGCATTTCCTTCGATAAAAGTGATTCAGGTACAATCCCTGCGCAGATGGAGAGAGAAAAAAAAATTCTCGAAAAATGAGTTTTTTCCACAGGTCCCGACCTGTGGCGATTTGTGGGTTTGGGCTGAAATTTTTTTTTTTTTTTTTTTTTTTTTTTTTTTTTTTTTTTTTTTTTTTTTTTTTTTTTTTTTTTTTTTTTTTTTTTTTTTTTTTTTTTTTTTTTTTTTTTTTTTTTTTTTTTTTTTTTTTTTTTTTTTTTTTTTTTTTTTTTTTTTTTTTTTTTTTTTTTTTTTTTTTTTTTTGTCTACAATGGGGTCGTGTAATACGTCATTCTTTTCGTCTTGATGAGTACTTTAAGAAAATGTATAATACTTGGGGTCTATCTTTACATTTGACCCCTCTGTGACCTACTTTTCAGGTATGACCCACCTTGACCCCTGTGGCCTAGAAAACGGTGATAACGTTACTTGGCAATGACATATCTTCATTTTAAATGCATTTCCTTCGATAAAAGTGATTCAGGTACAATCCCTGCACAGATGGAGAGAGAAAAAAATTCTCGAAAAATGAGTTTTTTCCACAGGTCCCGACCTGTGGCGATTTGTGGGTTTGGGCTGAAATTTTTTTGTCTACAATGGGGTCGTGTAATACGTCATTCTTTTCGTCTTGATGAGTACTTTAAGAAAATGTATAATACTTGGGGTCTATCTTTACATTTGACCCCTCTGTGACCTACTTTTCAGGTATGACCCACCTTGACCCCTGTGGCCTAGAAAACGGTGATAACGTTACTTGGCAATGACATATCTTCATTTTAAATGCATTTCCTTCGATAAAAGTGATTCAGGTACAATCCCTGCACAGATGGAGAGAGAAAAAAATTCTCGAAAAATGAGTTTTTTCCACAGGTCCCGACCTGTGGCGATTTGTGGGTTTGGGCTGAAATTTTTTTGTCTACAATGGGGTCGTGTAATACGTCATTCTTTTCGTCTTGATGAGTACTTTAAGAAAATGTATAATACTTGGGGTCTATCTTTACATTTGACCCCTCTGTGACCTACTTTTCAGGTATGACCCACCTTGACCCCTGTGGCCTAGAAAACGGTGATAACGTTACTTGGCAATGACATATCTTCATTTTAAATGCATTTCCTTCGATAAAAGTGATTCAGGTACAATCCCTGCACAGATGGAGAGAAAAAAAATTCTCGAAAAATGAGTTTTTTCCACAGGTCCCGACCTGTGGCGATTTGTGGGTTTGGGCTGAAATTTTTTTTGTCTACAATGGGGTCGTGTAATACGTCATTCTTTTCGTCTTGATGAGTACTTTAAGAAAATGTATAATACTTGGGGTCTATCTTTACATTTGACCCCTCTGTGACCTACTTTTCAGGTATGACCCACCTTGACCCCTGTGGCCTAGAAAACGGTGATAACGTTACGTTTGGCAATGACATATCTTCATTTTAAATGCATTTCCTTCGATAAAATGTGATTCAGGTACAATCCCTGCACAGATGGAGAGAAAAAAAATTCTCGAAAAATGTTTTTTCCACAGGTCCCGACCTGTGGCGATTTGTGGGTTTGGGCTGAAATTTTTTTTGTCTACAATGGGGTCGTGTAATACGTCATTCTTTTCGTCTTGATGAGTACTTTAAGAAAATGTATAATACTTGGGGTCTATCTTTACATTTGACCCCTCTGTGACCTACTTTTCAGGTATGACCCACCTTGACCCCTGTGGCCTAGAAAACGGTGATAACGTTACTTGGCAATGACATATCTTCATTTTAAATGCATTTCCTTCGATAAAAGTGATTCAGGTACAATCCCTACAATCCCTGCGCAGATGGAGAGAGAAAAAAAATTCTCGAAAAATGAGTTTTTTCCACAGGTCCCGACCTGTGGCGATTTGTGGGTTTGGGCTGAAATTTTTTTTGTCTACAATGGGGTCGTGTAATACGTCATTCTTTTCGTCTTGATGAGTACTTTAAGAAAATGTATAATACTTGGGGTCTATCTTTACATTTGACCCCTCTGTGACCTACTTTTCAGGTATGACCCACCTTGACCCCTGTGGCCTAGAAAACGGTGATAACGTTACTTGGCAATGACATATCTTCATTTTAAATGCATTTCCTTCGATAAAAGTGATTCAGGTACAATCCCTGCACAGATGGAGAGAGAAAAAAATTCTCGAAAAATGAGTTTTTTCCACAGGTCCCGACCTGTGGCGATTTGTGGGTTTGGGCTGAAATTTTTTTTGTCTACAATGGGGTCGTGTAATACGTCATTCTTTTCGTCTTGATGAGTACTTTAAGAAAATGTATAATACTTGGGGTCTATCTTTACATTTGACCCCTCTGTGACCTACTTTTCAGGTATGACCCACCTTGACCCCTGTGGCCTAGAAAACGGTGATAACGTTACTTGGCAATGACATATCTTCATTTTAAATGCATTTCCTTCGATAAAAGTGATTCAGGTACAATCCCTGCACAGATGGAGAGAAAAAAAAATTCTCGAAAAATGATTTTTTCCACAGGTCCCGACCTGTGGCGATTTGTGGGTTTGGGCTGAAATTTTTTTTTTTTTTTTTTTTTTTTTTTTTTTTTTTTTTTTTTTTTTTTTTTTTTTTTTTTTTTTTTTTTTTTTTTTTTTTTTTTTTTGTCTACAATGGGGTCGTGTAATACGTCATTCTTTTCGTCTTGATGAGTACTTTAAGAAAATGTATAATACTTGGGGTCTATCTTTACATTTGACCCCTCTGTGACCTACTTTTCAGGTATGACCCACCTTGACCCCTGTGGCCTAGAAAACGGTGATAACGTTACTTGGCAATGACATATCTTCATTTTAAATGCATTTCCTTCGATAAAAGTGATTCAGGTACAATCCCTGCACAGATGGAGAGAAAAAAAAATTCTCGAAAAATGAGTTTTTTCCACAGGTCCCGACCTGTGGCGATTTGTGGGTTTGGGCTGAAATTTTTTTTGTCTACAATGGGGTCGTGTAATACGTCATTCTTTTCGTCTTGATGAGTACTTTAAGAAAATGTATAATACTTGGGGTCTATCTTTACATTTGACCCCTCTGTGACCTACTTTTCAGGTATGACCCACCTTGACCCCTGTGGCCTAGAAAACGGTGATAACGTTACTTGGCAATGACATATCTTCATTTTAAATGCATTTCCTTCGATAAAAGTGATTCAGGTACAATCCCTGCACAGATGGAGAGAGAAAAAAATTTCTCGAAAAATGAGTTTTTTCCACAGGTCCCGACCTGTGGCGATTTGTGGGTTTGGGCTGAAATTTTTTTTGTCTACAATGGGGTCGTGTAATACGTCATTCTTTTCGTCTTGATGAGTACTTTAAGAAAATGTATAATACTTGGGGTCTATCTTTACATTTGACCCCTCTGTGACCTACTTTTCAGGTATGACCCACCTTGACCCCTGTGGCCTAGAAAACGGTGATAACGTTACTTGGCAATGACATATCTTCATTTTAAATGCATTTCCTTCGATAAAAGTGATTCAGGTACAATCCCTGCACAGATGGAGAGAAAAAAATTTCTCGAAAAATGAGTTTTTTCCACAGGTCCCGACCTGTGGCGATTTGTGGGTTTGGGCTGAAATTTTTTTTGTCTACAATGGGGTCGTGTAATACGTCATTCTTTTCGTCTTGATGAGTACTTTAAGAAAATGTATAATACTTGGGGTCTATCTTTACATTTGACCCCTCTGTGACCTACTTTTCAGGTATGACCCACCTTGACCCCTGTGGCCTAGAAAACGGTGATAACGTTACTTGGCAATGACATATCTTCATTTTAAATGCATTTCCTTCGATAAAAGTGATTCAGGTACAATCCCTGCACAGATGGAGAGAGAAAAAAAATTCTCGAAAAATGAGTTTTTTCCACAGGTCCCGACCTGTGGCGATTTGTGGGTTTGGGCTGAAATTTTTTTTGTCTACAATGGGGTCGTGTAATACGTCATTCTTTTCGTCTTGATGAGTACTTTAAGAAAATGTATAATACTTGGGGTCTATCTTTACATTTGACCCCTCTGTGACCTACTTTTCAGGTATGACCCACCTTGACCCCTGTGGCCTAGAAAACGGTGATAACGTTACTTGGCAATGACATATCTTCATTTTAAATGCATTTCCTTCGATAAAAGTGATTCAGGTACAATCCCTGCACAGATGGAGAGAGAAAAAAAATTTCTCGAAAAATGAGTTTTTTCCACAGGTCCCGACCTGTGGCGATTTGTGGGTTTGGGCTGAAATTTTTTTTGTCTACAATGGGGTCGTGTAATACGTCATTCTTTTCGTCTTGATGAGTACTTTAAGAAAATGTATAATACTTGGGGTCTATCTTTACATTTGACCCCTCTGTGACCTACTTTTCAGGTATGACCCACCTTGACCCCTGTGGCCTAGAAAACGGTGATAACGTTACTTGGCAATGACATATCTTCATTTTAAATGCATTTCCTTCGATAAAAGTGATTCAGGTACAATCCCTGCACAGATGGAGAGAAAAAAAAATTCTCGAAAAATGAGTTTTTTCCACAGGTCCCGACCTGTGGCGATTTGTGGGTTTGGGCTGAAATTTTTTTTGTCTACAATGGGGTCGTGTAATACGTCATTCTTTTCGTCTTGATGAGTACTTTAAGAAAATGTATAATACTTGGGGTCTATCTTTACATTTGACCCCTCTGTGACCTACTTTTCAGGTATGACCCACCTTGACCCCTGTGGCCTAGAAAACGGTGATAACGTTACTTGGCAATGACATATCTTCATTTTAAATGCATTTCCTTCGATAAAAGTGATTCAGGTACAATCCCTGCACAGATGGAGAGAGAAAAAAAATTCTCGAAAAATGAGTTTTTTCCACAGGTCCCGACCTGTGGCGATTTGTGGGTTTGGGCTGAAATTTTTTTTGTCTACAATGGGGTCGTGTAATACGTCATTCTTTTCGTCTTGATGAGTACTTTAAGAAAATGTATAATACTTGGGGTCTATCTTTACATTTGACCCCTCTGTGACCTACTTTTCAGGTATGACCCACCTTGACCCCTGTGGCCTAGAAAACGGTGATAACGTTACTTGGCAATGACATATCTTCATTTTAAATGCATTTCCTTCGATAAAAGTGATTCAGGTACAATCCCTGCACAGATGGAGAGAAAAAAAAATTCTCGAAAAATGAGTTTTTTCCACAGGTCCCGACCTGTGGCGATTTGTGGGTTTGGGCTGAAATTTTTTTTGTCTACAATGGGGTCGTGTAATACGTCATTCTTTTCGTCTTGATGAGTACTTTAAGAAAATGTATAATACTTGGGGTCTATCTTTACATTTGACCCCTCTGTGACCTACTTTTCAGGTATGACCCACCTTGACCCCTGTGGCCTAGAAAACGGTGATAACGTTACTTGGCAATGACATATCTTCATTTTAAATGCATTTCCTTCGATAAAAGTGATTCAGGTACAATCCCTGCACAGATGGAGAGAAAAAAAAATTCTCGAAAAATGAGTTTTTTCCACAGGTCCCGACCTGTGGCGATTTGTGGGTTTGGGCTGAAATTTTTTTTGTCTACAATGGGGTCGTGTAATACGTCATTCTTTTCGTCTTGATGAGTACTTTAAGAAAATGTATAATACTTGGGGTCTATCTTTACATTTGACCCCTCTGTGACCTACTTTTCAGGTATGACCCACCTTGACCCCTGTGGCCTAGAAAACGGTGATAACGTTACTTGGCAATGACATATCTTCATTTTAAATGCATTTCCTTCGATAAAAGTGATTCAGGTACAATCCCTGCACAGATGGAGAGAAAAAAAAATTCTCGAAAAATGAGTTTTTTCCACAGGTCCCGACCTGTGGCGATTTGTGGGTTTGGGCTGAAATTTTTTTTGTCTACAATGGGGTCGTGTAATACGTCATTCTTTTCGTCTTGATGAGTACTTTAAGAAAATGTATAATACTTGGGGTCTATCTTTACATTTGACCCCTCTGTGACCTACTTTTCAGGTATGACCCACCTTGACCCCTGTGGCCTAGAAAACGGTGATAACGTTACTTGGCAATGACATATCTTCATTTTAAATGCATTTCCTTCGATAAAAGTGATTCAGGTACAATCCCTGCACAGATGGAGAGAAAAAAAATTCTCGAAAAATGAGTTTTTTCCACAGGTCCCGACCTGTGGCGATTTGTGGGTTTGGGCTGAAATTTTTTTTGTCTACAATGGGGTCGTGTAATACGTCATTCTTTTCGTCTTGATGAGTACTTTAAGAAAATGTATAATACTTGGGGTCTATCTTTACATTTGACCCCTCTGTGACCTACTTTTCAGGTATGACCCACCTTGACCCCTGTGGCCTAGAAAACGGTGATAACGTTACTTGGCAATGACATATCTTCAT